>JBAIAA010001195.1:0-124647 GCA_037893245.1 Crossaster papposus | reverse complement strand
CCTAGATTTTAAAGTAGTAATTCTATCTTTTGATTGTTTGTTGGCCCAATCTTTCAATTGGGCAGTGAAAAATTAGTCTATAGACTCGTTAAATTATTCCTCTGCACGGAAATCTTTAGTAAAAGGTTTTCAAAATTGTTTTATTCTTATAAATAAAACGAAACAAATTTACAAGGTTTTGTTAAAAAAGGTTATTCCAAATTATACATGGGTATTTCCAAAGAAAATTTCCATTGCTGGAAATTGCACAATCGTAGGTTCTACGGAGGACCAAAAAGGTCATGACGATAACGGATTTATCTTTCTTATAAATATCATTACAATGCATACAAGAAAAAACAACAGAGCCATCAAAAAACTAGGTTTCAGTTGACGACCTTGGGGCCTTCCTTGCCTGTTTCCTTTTTCTCCGAACTCCAGTGCGGGTTTGGAACTCCGGCTCAGAGTTCTCGAGGGAGGACGAGAGGCCTCTTTTGGGTCCCAAACTGTACATGGAAATGGTGGAGGCAGTATCAGAGTCCTCTAGGTCCGCCAAACACTTCTCAAGCTTGTCGTTCTCTAGCATAATCTGTCCCCAGTCTGGGGTACAGCCCTGTGACGAAACAAGCTCACCGGAAGCTTGCTGGGGAGGAAAACTGACCTGGCTATCCAGCTCCTGTGATGGCTCTGTCGTAGCCAAGTCACTGGCGTCTGGCAGGTCTGCTGGTCCCCTAGGGTAGAAAACCCACTCGGTGTGGAAGGTGTAGCACCTAGTTCCGGGGCTCTTATTGTCGCCTGGGGTCGGGACTTTGCTGCAGTGGCTTGTTTGGTTGCGGCTGTGGACGACTTAGTTGTGGCTGGAGACGCTTTTGTTGCGGCTGTAGACCATGGTGATGCGGCTGTGGACAGTTTTGTTGCAGTTGTGGGCGGTTTTGTGGACGGTTTTGTTGCGGCTGTAGATGGCTTTGTTGAGACCCTGGATGGCCTGGTTACAGCTGTGGCCGCGGAAAGCGGCATGCTTGCGGCCGTGGCCGTCTTGGTTGCGGCTAGTTTGGTTGTGGCTGTGTACGACTTGGTTGCGGCTGAATTGGTAGTGGCTGAATTGGTAGTGGCTGAGGGCAGCTTAGCAGAAGCCGACCCGACGGCCTCGTCCCAAAACCCCCGCTGTTCGTTTTGAGACCCCGAACCCGCTCCTGGCCGTGTCATGCCTGCCGCTCCCTGGAGGCTCTTGCTAGCCCTGTTGGCGAAAGAGTTTGGGCACTCATGCGCCGCGTGGTCAGTCCCGCTGCATATCCGGCATTTTCTGGGTTGCGGACAATTCGCACTGCGGTGCCCCTGCTCGCTGCAATTATAGCACACCATAGATGTGCACTTGGCTGCCAGGTGGCCCTTCTGACCACAACGACGACAAGTCTTCTGCTGACCATCGTAGGAAACAAAAAGTTGAAAAGGGCCCACCTTTACATAGGATGGAATGGGAGACCGTAGTAGCATTCGAAAATGCCGGATGCCGTTCTTCCACTCCGGGGTTCCCGGCCAGTGTCCACGTCGATGGCTGATGATTTGTCCATATTGGGCGAGGGTTGTAAACACTGGGCTATCGGCAAGCTCCTGTGGAGCATTATGGACGTTCACGTATGTGAGGGCTGTGTCGGCCTCCGAGGTGGTGACTTGATCGCTGTTGATGGCGAGCCGCTCCCCCTGTATTTTCACCTTTGCGTCGAGTTGTTTAAAAGTCACACACCATTTGGAGTCGTTCAGGTACTGTACACATTTCACATCCTGCTCCGGTACATGCTCTCTAATGAGAGCAAAGACGTCCTTGGGTTGTGCCTTCGATTCCAGGTGCAGGTTGATTTATACCCAGCACGATATGTGGCAGAGGGGTACCCCCCTCTTATCGCTATACTTTATACGCACTCAACACTATTGTAACCTAACCCACCCCCCCTTGAAACCTAAAAAGAATTCCTGAGATCCCGGGAACACAATGGTCAACACAAAAGAGGGGGGGGTTTTCTCTGCCACATATCGTGCTTCATATGAGGTTGATGCTTCTCTCCCGATTGAGCCTGGAGAAAGCCATTGTCGTCCACAATAGGCTTATGCAGAATTATGGTAATCACGGGCGAAAGATTTATGCGAATGCAGAAAAACCAGAGTGAAGGACAATGAAATCGAGGGTACTCCTGTAAAGTGAGTATCTTGTGAGTCACAGTAAGGTACTTACCGAATTACAAAATTACTTGTCTGTTTTCTTTCAACCTGATAACAATAACAGAACTTGTGTTTATATACAAACTGAATATAAACTGTTTAGGTTTTATAGAGAAAAAAGAGTGTTATATTAAAACAAAACCGATATTGTTGATGTTAAAAGTCATTTTGCCTAGGATGTGAACTGTGTGAATATTCATGATCCGTAGGAGTGGCTTCACCTTGCACAAAGCATTGAGTGGCATGCACAAGAAGTGCACATTATCAATGTATTGTGCATGTTGTGGGTACACACACCTCACATTTTGTTGTCTTTAGCAGGTTACAAGAAAACAGATAAGTAGTTTTGTAACTTAATGAGTACCTTACTGAATATCACAAAATACTCACTTTTGACTTTAAATATAAGATAGACTTTAAAAACTACAATTGCATTTTTCTAGTAAATATGTCGGTTACTGGATTCTTAATGCTGGAGGTAAAAATGTATCTTTCAACCAAAAACATAATTATTCACCTAGTTTTTAAAGTAATAATTCTATTTTTTGATTGTTTGTTAGCCCAATCTTTCAATTGGGCAGTGAAAAATTAGTCTATAGACTCGTTAAATTATTCCTCTGCACGGAAATCTTTAGTAAAAGGCGAAAGATTAATGCGAATGCAGAAAAACCAGAGTGATAGGTAATAAAATCGAGGGTAGTCTTGTATCTTGTGAGTCACAGTAAGGCACTCACTAAATTACAAATTTATCCATCTACTTTATTGTAACTTGCTAGAAAACAAACAACTTGTGTTTATAATCAAACTAAATAAAAGCTTCTAACTGAATCGTTTTGGAAAACATGTAATATTTAATGTATAAAAACACAAAATATTGTAGGATTTACTAGTCGTATTGAACAGGATGTTAGCTGTTTGAATATTCATGATCAGGAGGCGTGGCTTCACAACATTGCATTAAATGTCGTGCACTAGTGCATGTTAGCCAATGCAATGAACATGTACATAACAATTGTTTCGTTATACCTCTGTCTTGAAGCTCAGCTGACATTATGGGACTGAAAATATAAAAAACAAGTTCAAGTAATTTCATGTGCGCTCGAAAAAAAGTGTTTAAAACTGCCTCTGGTGTTTTGGGGCATTTAAAACTGTTCATGTGATGGGCTCTCAATCAGTAACCTAAACTGTCTAAGGTATTTATGAATTGTATTATGTATTTATGAATACACTGTTGCTATATCACGTGATTCGGGGCAAGCTCTTGCATAGTTACGTTAGAGACGCTCAGCACCAATACATTATTCACAATGATTGAGAATGGTACAAAGACACCAGACAGAACCGGGGGTTGCTAGCGTAAGGCTTGCCCCGAATCACGTGATATAGCAACAGTGTCTTTGGTCTGGAGAATTTAAATGTAAACTGTGCCAAGCTGTGTGAAGAAGTCAGTGTACCAGATATTATTCAAATTCCACACGCAAATGGCCAATTAAAGAATGCTTTAACCTTAGAGTTGTTTTTTTTAGGTTTTTTTTCTTTTTTCTTTTTTCTCCGACAGGACAATGTACAGTAAATGGTGTCACGTACGACAATGGTCAAACCTACACACCACTAGCTGACCCTTGCCAGCGTTGCACATGTAGGGTAAGATATATTGTGGAAAAGAAGTATACATCGTTTGCAAAAATCAACCAGACAAAACTACTGAATTATTATGAAATTACTTACTTGACTGTAAAGTGAATAACAGTCTCAAGCATCCTGTGAAATCACAGCACCTAGTGTGCTGTGGTTTTCACGAAAAGTGGCTCGGGCATTAACACGTCAAGGCCAATGAGCCGGTTTTAAATGTAATTGTTTAACCAGTTCGCGTTGAAGGACATGTATACACGTAAAGTTTTTCCGCAATTTAAAATGAATGATGGACAAACACGTCGTACTTAAGCAAGGCCGGAAAAATCTGTCAGAGCGACCACATTGCAGCGAGCGACCACATTGCAGCGAGCGACGCCGGAAACATCAGGGTGTGTTTCCCCCAGATGCCGGTCTGAACCCGCCGCAGATCGAGATTCGTGAAAAACAATTCCGCACCTTGGCTTGGTCAATGTCAAAATAATCTTTGCGCGAATAGGTTAAAACCAGCCAACCACATTTTTATTCCCTCATTATTATTATTGTTTGTAAATTGAAATAACAGAACACTCAAGTCTTCTGTGCGGCGATAGAATGCTCCAGACTGTGTGCTCATCCATTGCCGAGGGATGGGCAATGCTGCCCGATATGTGATGGTAAGACGAGCCCTAAAATACCCCAATTGTCGCATCACCAATAGTAGCTACATGTATTTTGACATTTGGATCTGTTCATTAACTAGGGGTCCTTACATTTGACACATTTTTTCGTGCCTTCTATCTCCAAGAGTGATGCACATAAAGCAAAGTACCTGCAAAACAAATTTATAAAAAGTCTGAAGTTAATTTAAGTGACACTTGAATGGGAGATCAGGTTTAACCGGGACACAAACAAACACACTTTTAAAACCAGAAATAGAGAGCAACATGTTAAAAAAAAGGGAAATCATTTTAGATTAAACAAAAATGCAATCCAAAGTTTAAAAATAAAATGGCTTTCCAAAGTTACAAATATATTGAAATAACAGAAAAACCGACCCGCCTCGACACGAAGTTGCTTTTCAGAAATCGTAATCACAATTTTATTGCTAATGTACGTAATAAATTATGCCTACGAGCACACTACCTTTACATGATTGTTTTCTTTTAATTTTCTTTTTAAGAAAAACAAAATTAAGAATTAACGAGTTGTTTTTAATTTTAATCGATACTCTCTGGGTACTTTTCAATGTTCTCTTAACTGCTTTTAAAAATAATACTTTCTCAGCTAAGAGTTTTGCCAATATTCAGTATGTCAGTTCAAAAATGAATATTTATGTTCTGTTTTTGCTCAGACTGTCTCTTTGAAGGCGTGGAGTATACCAACAACGCCGTCTTTGTACATCCTAACCAAGTCTGCCAGAGCTGTACTTGTCAGGTAAGATATGGTGTAAAAGAGGGATCTCAGTTTTTCTGGCTATAGCCCGAATTCCGGCTTTTCATGTTTTAGGAAAAGAAATGTCTAGCATTTCATATCTTCACAGGTTGAACAAAAAGAAATGGTGTAATTAGAAATATAGGTCGTATACACCATTGGCAAGTGCTTGACTTGTCAGGAATGGGTGGATTTGGGGGGTTGCATTTTATAGTAATTATCGCTTAATTGACCTGCACGAAGTTTTTAAAATCATGGATGCCTAGGAAAAAAGCAGGAAAAACGGCGCTCGTTTTCAGCCGTCTGGCAGTTTATTCACGATTGCTGGCTGGCATTCGTTAAATCGTTAAATCGTTAAAGAGATGAATGCTTAAGGTTGCAGAAGTCATTTTAGGAGTGGTAAAAAAAGCTTTACATTTTATAAAACTCAAATTTTCAGAACAATGACAGGATACCTAGCGCAATCATTTTGCTGGATGCCTACAATCATTATTAACTTTCAAAAAAGTAAGATATTTCTTCAAAAATTTGGTAGTACAATTTTGAGATGTCTGCAAATAGTGTACACGACTTTTAAGAGATGAATGCTTTAAGGGTTGCAGAAGTCATTTTAGGAGTGGAAAAAAAAGCTTTGAGTATAACTTGACCAGAGATAAAGAGAGCTTTAACTACACAATTAATTGTTGATATTGCAACGATGTATGGTGTATTGACTTTTAGTAGTACATGAACATAACATGCATTCCTTTTAAAAGTGGTGACAAAATCTATGATGTACTCAAAGTTTTAAGAATCTTAATGTTATGAGTTAGACAGTAGGATGCCTTCCACAAGGATTTGCAACATTTGGTGAAGAAAATATATTTGTTTAATTTTGTAATCTTTCTTCAGAATGGCAATGTTGAGTGTTCTGACGTACAGTGTCGCCCCGCCAACTGTCCAGTTCCGATAATTCCACCCGGTCAGTGCTGTGCCCAATGTCAAGGTAATGTCCGCCACGTTCAAAATGCTTGGCTTTTATTTGTTTATATGTTTATATTTGTTTGAAAGCGGTTTTGTCTGACGTTCTGCGGCATCTCTAAAAACTGTTGTCGCAAGTAAAGTAAAAAAGTAAAGTCTGTTCCGCGTCAACGTGGCTGATCAGGCCGGTTTCATTGCATGAAATGACTGAGAATATTTCTATTCCTCCGGGTGGGATGCTAGTCCATTGCAGGTTACTCTCTAGTGAATGCCGCCGGTACCCATTTATATTCCTGGGTGGAGAGAGGTAAGTAGGGGATGAAGTGACTTTCCCAAGGACACAACATATGGTCAGCAGCTGGATTTGAACCCCTGACCCTCTGATCATGAGTCCTGAACCCTGAACACTAGTCCACCCTAACCACTCTCCCCAAGTTAAATAGCAATTCATACACTTCAAACACAAAGCTTTGAGTGTCGTTTATCAAGCTTGAAAAAAGGTTAAAACTACTAAAAATAGTTTTTAAAAGGTTAAAATGACTAAAAACAAGTTATTTCAAGTCGCTCTGCCACAACTTACGCCACAACTTAAGCCACAACTTACGCCACAACTTATGCCACAACTTACGCCACAACTTACGCCACAACTTAAGCCACAACTTAAGCCACAACTTACGCCACAACTTACGCCACAACTTACGCCACAACTTACGCCACAACTTACGCCACAACTTACGCCACAACTTACGCCACAACTTAAGCCACAACTTACGCCACAACTTAAGCCACAACTTACGCCACAACTTACGCCACAACTTACGCCACAACTTACGCCACAACTTACGCCACAACTTACGCCACAACTTAAGCCACAACTTACGCCACAACTTACGCCACAACTTACGCCACCTGAATTAATTGCACAAGTTAGCCATAATTTATGGTGCAAGTTGCAGACTTGCACACAACGTTTGTGAATTTGTCGAAATGTTGCGCAGCATAAAATGTTTTGCAACAAGTGCAATAAATTGTGGCGCAAGCCCTTGGACTTGTGCCATCGCGTAAAGTTTTGTAGAAACGGCCGTTTGTTACCTTCCAGGAATTTAAATTGGCCTTGCACCACCCTGTGCCCTCTTATTGTGTTTTGTTATTTATGCATTGTATCAAATTCTGTCATTTCAGAGTGCGAGTATGAAGAGCGTATTTATGTGGATGGTAATACTTGGTTCTCGTCAACCGATCGTTGTCAGCAGTGCGAATGCAAGGTAAGAAACCTCTTTATTCATTTCACTTTGTTCATATTGATTACACAGGGTTCATGGTAATCTAGAACCGTGCCCAAACTCATACGGCATTCAATATTCTAATTGTACTTGTACCAATCAAGATTAGATCATTGTCAGTTAGGAAAGTATGGAATAAAATGTAACTGAAAAAGACATTTTGAAAATGTTCAAAAGATTTTTGGGTATTTTGCTGCAAGTTTTGTATGCAAAAAGACCTCTGGCTGTGCTTTACAAAATAGGATCTGGAGCAAAAACTACTGGCTCAAATCGAGATATCTTGGTATCTTTTTCCTTCTACAAAGACTCTTTATTCATTGGTATAGGTAGTTTTAGCGTCAGGGTAGTGGAAGTATGCTATGGTTTTTTTGTGGGCCACCCTGTGTAGTCAAATTGGGACTTTTACTCCATTAACTCCAGGGCACCCGCGTGGAGTGTGGTCCCCTGCCCTGCCTCAATTCAGATTGCACACATCCAGTCCAGGGATCCTGCTGCCCGATCTGCGATGGTTGCCTGTTTGAGGAAAGCATCTATAACAACGGCCAAAGCTTCCGGCCGGACAACTGCAGGGAATGCAACTGCTTTGTAAGTTGTCCTAATCTTGGGACTTAAGACGAGTTCCCCCGCTCTAAAAATCGATCCTAGCTAAGACGTATACTGAGATAAATTTACTATGCCCAACTGAAGCAAATAACATCAAACTACCAATTCGAGGGCTGTTTCATGTTTGTTTTCACGTGCAAAACACCGAGGGCGCTTTGACAATCTTCCGTGCGTGCTAGCAATTGAGTGTTAAAGTACCCTCAATAGACAACCAACAATGACAGATGGCCGAGTGTATATTTTTTTCAAAGTCGATGAGCAATTTTGGTTAATTTCACCTTTCTGTTTTACGTCTTGGGCAACTGAACCTAGCTATCCATATCAAGGTATATTGAAATACCGAGCCCCAAAATTGTGTCGAGAGTTATTAGAAAGTGATTATTATTTTCTTTTGTCACAGGCCACAACAAGTTCAATTGGTTTCCCTGTAATGTTTGTGAAATGTCACTGCTGGGGGTAGTGATTCACTTTCTAATATTCCGATTTGTTTTGGACAGAATGGCAATGTACTGTGCATATCCCGTGACTGTCCTGAGCTTAGTTGTCGGACCAGGGTGCGGGACCCCGGCCAGTGCTGTGAAAGATGCCAAGGTAATTCAACAAATTAACTTTTGTATTTTTGTGGTGAATGTACCCACTTAAAGGTGAAACTGCAAAATATTGCCATCAGTGTTAATTATAACCCTTGTGTGCAGCAGTTCTTACATTTCAAATTGGTTAATAAAAATATATTCATGGCTTGAAGCTAAAGATTGAATTTAAATTGATTTACAAGAACAATAATAGTAACAAATGCAATTCATGATATCAAAGCGCATGTGAGTTTGCTCTTACGACTTCTCACTTTTGAAGTCGTAAATATAATGGAGGGACAACGAACCAAGTCTCCGTTTGGAAGTTTAGTTCAACATTACCCCTGAGGACAGAAGCACAATAGGCCTAGGGTAATCGCCTAGAGTTACAATAACTAAAGTAACCCATATATATGTATTTATTTATTTTTTATGTTTCTCCCCAGGTTGCTTGTATGAAGGTTTTGAATACGACAGTGGTGCCACATGGGTGTCCCCACTGAACCCTTGTCTGAACTGTCAGTGTCAGGTATGTATATCCTTGCTTGTGTACTTTTGTCCTCTGTCGTTATTAAGTGTACGATAAGTCTATGGGGGTTAGGTTACAGTACAGGAACAAAGGGAAACACAATAGGAGATTCTTGGTTGTTATGTAAAACACGACTGCGTTTACAGATTGGCACTTACGGGGTACCGGGAACAAAAGAGCAACAATGGGACAATGGTACCCCACAATCCGGTCTTTAGAAACGGAAGTACCTCGCAGCCGTAACGCTAGGTATTTTGAGATTTCTAAGGAGACAAAGGAAAACAAAAGAAGGAAAGTAAAGTCAAACAATAGAGGTACCTCACAACCAATGGCGTGTTGATGTGTGCATATGAAGCACAGGGTACCAAATTAAAAAAACACGATGGAAGGTGTTTACACACATGCGTGTGTATTGTTTCAATGCTTGCGCGCACCCATCCTAACCAATTCCAACAGAAGATGCAGTTGGATTTTAATGGGTTGAGGGTGGTTAGGGCTTAATGAAGTAAACATTGTAGATCTATACCAGTGTTTTCATCAGTGTTGGTATGTAGACTGAGGGGTGTTATGTAGACACTGGTTTTATTTGTATTTTTCTATGTTTTAGGAGGGAATCACTTTGTGTACCGAGATTCGTTGTCTAACTCCAGATTTCTGCACGAATCCTGTTAGCCAACCTGACCAGTGCTGTCCAACATGCCCAGGTGAGAAAAAAGAAAATCCAAACATTATTACATATTTACGTATTACGTATATTAAAATGATACTTTCTCTTACTCATTTTATAAAGTATTTGCATTAATATATGATTATTATTTTTCGGTCAGGTTGTATGTACAATGGTATTAACTATGCAGATGGCCAGCAGTTTAGACCGTACAACGATCCTTGTGAGCTGTGCTTCTGTGAGGTAGGTCAAAGGTCATGCTGAGAATAGTCTGGTTCTCTGACCAGTTAATGACCAACAACTCTCGTTAGAATGTAGGTCAGGTAACATTTACATCGAAAAAAAAGATTTTTTTGTAATCTATACAATGAGGTGTGTTATCGAAGCTAATAAGTCCAAAACCGGAACACACGGTTAATAAATAAGTGTTTTCGTTTTTCTTGGGGCAAACAAATGCAAACACGAGAGTATATTTTGAAGATTTAGAGCATGAAATAAATTTGTGTGACAATATTTCTTCATTATTCTTTTAGTATTTTTTTCTTTTATGATTAAAAATAGTACGGTTGGTTTACTTTTTATAGAATGTTTGAATAACTTATCTCAGTAATAGCCCATCTGCCTACAAAATTTAAAGCAGAGTGGTTCCGTTTGTATGAAACAAACAGGCCCTAAGTATTATTTGTGACCTGTTCCAACGAAACCCGGACAAAGTCGCACAATGTGTTTTATTACAATGTTCCCGTGAAGTTATTTTAATGTTTTGAACTATTTTGAACTATTAATCCACAATCATCTCAAATTTGAACATAATCCGTCACCCAGAAGTGTATTTTGTTGTCGATTTTGTGACATTTGTTATAGAAATAATACGCTTTTCTAAACTTCAAAGCTGCTTATCTCATAATTAGGTTGTCAGGGTTTTATCGCTGAATTCTTTCCCCAGGAGAGATAGGGTGGGGGTACATATGTCAATGATACATCATTTTTAAGCTGAGAACCTAGAGAATTAAACAAAAATAAAAATCTATAAAACAAAAAATGTCAACTTTGATTGGAGCAGGTCACATTTTTTTCTTCTAGAAAGATTCTCCGTCTATAGATCACTGCGGACATACGTCACAGGTCAGCGCGCCGATGAAAACAATACGCGCTGACACTGCACTGTAGCATACAAAACTGCGCGCGCGATCATCGTTTTTACCGGCGCGGTGTACGTATTATGACGCGTTTTTATGACAGTTCCCGGATGTCCGCCCCGATCTATTGGTATAAGTAGTTTTGGCATCAGGGTAGTGGAAGTATGCTTGTCCGGTTTTTGTTGGCAGGCCACCCTGTATTAACGACTAAGAGATGGGCTGTTGATACTCTTGCTTGATTTCTCTTTTAGCGTGGTAGTCTGGTGTGCCTACGCGAGACCTGCCAAGCTCTGCTAGACTGCCCCCCAACGATGGTCCAACCCCCGCAGCCTGGGGAATGCTGTCCAACATGTGTTGGAGGTAAACACAAACACATAGACAAGACCGACTGACTGACTGACAAACAAACAACCTTGTGCCAAGGGTCTGCTGTCAAGCTCGAGACCAAAGTAGACCCTGGCCAGGTGAACTTGCTTCCTGTATTCTGATTTGCATATGAAGCAGGTAATGGAACAGAGGGAACCCCCCTCTTTTGAGATGGTCATTGTGCTTGCAGAATGTTGTGGTTTCTCAGGAATTTATTTTAGGTTTATAGGGTGGTGCGTTAGGCAACAATAAGTCTAAAAAGTGTATTGGTATGGGGGACTAAGGGTCCCATATCTTGCTGGGTATACCCATTTGACCCCACAATGGCAAGTAATGGGTTTTTTTTTCTTGTACTTGGTAATTTTATTTTTGATGTGTATTACTTATTTTAACATCGGGAATTATATTATGTCAAGATCTTTTTGCTAAGTATTTCCATTTTTTTGTTTTCTTAAGAACTAAATAAGATTATCAAATTGGAACTTTGAACAAAATAATGTGTTTTTAGGTCCGATGTCTGTAACAAGGACACTGCATAGAAAAACAAATATTGACTTTCAGCCTGATGAAGGACGTGCCTGACTATTTATGCAACCTAGAAAGGAATCATGGATTCACTCATCACATTTGATATAAGACACTCACAGCTTTGTGTTTGAGATAAACCAATGGCTATTTTACCTGTGACAGCTTTTTTAGAGTTTGGAAGAAAGGTCGGACAAAACTATTTTCAAATAATAAAATCTGCCATTGGTAAGAGCACACTGTTCATGTGGTCAACATATGCTTCTTGTCTGACCAAAAGTACTGTGCATTGTGCTCGCTCATCACAACTTGTTTTATTTCATTCTTGGCCCTCAGCACTTACATCCAGTTGTACTATTGATAACGTTGGCACCATCATGCGACCCTACGGTGATCCCTGCCTCAGGTGTGAATGCAAGGTAGGTATCTTTGGCAAATATCAGACCGTCCATGGATTTCTATTAATATTGTTCATTAGTATCTTAGTGATCCTAAAGGCCCAGTCCCATTGCCAATGACGCATAAATCACGCATAAATCGCGCATAAAATTGGTTTGTGCGTGATTGTTCGTGGAGAAATTGGTCATTTTCTGGGGTTGTGCGTGGTCAGAATCACCGATGAATCGCGTATAAACTGCGCATGTATCACTTACAATCACTGACAAAGAACGAACATTCCACGCACAACAGCGCACAAGCCCAAACCCGATACAATTTCTGACGTTCAATCGACGCATGTATAGCGAATGTAACACGTATGGATCACGCATGAACAGCGCACGAGCACTGATGAATCACGTACGGTCCGCGCATGGAGCACGCATGTATCACTGATGAAGGGCGCACTGACAGAACACGCACATATCACGCACATATCACGCACCTTCCACGTCCAAACTACGTACATTGCGCATAAACTGCGCATAAACTGCGTATAATCGCGCACGTTGTGCGTGAAAAAAATTTTGAACCGTTCAAAACCGGCGATCGCGCACAAACCCGTCTCCGCGTACAATCACTTACAAAAACTGATGCTCCACGTGTGAATCACGTGGGATTTACGCACATCACTGACGAATCACGCACAAAGAAAATTTTATGCGCAATTCATGAGTAATTCGTGCGCAAGTGCAGTGGGACTGGGCCTTAAGATACATACATTTAGGCAGACTGCTAACTTTTAACTGATCACAAATTGTATATTGCAGTGTTGTAGTCCGAGTACTTTGTTTACTACCAAATATTGAGCTGTTTGTTGCAAACAAAAAGAGACACATTGACAGTAGACAACAAATGAAGTCAGTGTTGGGGACCAAAATTATTTGGGACTTCAGATGCATAAAGATACTTTTTAATCAAAGTTTTGGGACAGAAAACTTGGAAAGTACTCTGAAAGTACTCGCTCAAGTACCGTACTTAACAATTGAGTGAGAACAATCGTGCTTTAATATTAAAGATAAATTACAACATTGCAAACATAAAATTGACCAAATTATTATAAAATACATGTACCTTACTTGTCTGCAAGGGAATAGTAGTCTGAAGCATGCTGTGAAATTACGGCACCTCGTGTGCCTTTCATTTTCAAGAAAAGTGTTAATTTGCATTGCATTCTTGTAGAATATTTCACAGTGGGAGTGTGTTTCCGATATGTGTCCGATGTTGATGTGCCCGCGGTCTGAACAGGAGACTACACCGGGTCAATGCTGCCCTCGTTGTCAGCGTAAGTTCATTTTAAAATAAAATCTTAACATTGTCTTCCGTACAAAACTACATCAACTTTTGTTCAAAATATTCTTATTGGAATACAGGAGCAAAACTTGTAAAAAAATCACGAAAATAAATGTGATAATTTGCTGTGACTATTAAATATTTTAATATATAATGCTACCATTGTTACTTTTTAAGCAAAGTACCTTTAAGTTACTTTGAAGATAATTATCAGCATTTTTTCCCCTTTATCTTTTAGAAGACAAAATATCAGACAGATGTACTACATATGTCTGGCATAACATTCGCCAAATAGGTATCAACGGGCATATTTAATTGGAATGTTTTCTTAATCTGTGTTGTCATTATAAGGTTGTCATCTGGAAACTGGCGAGGTTTACTTTGATGGCCAGACCTGGAACCAAGACAACAACATGTGTATCACTTGCACCTGTGATGTAAGTCCCCCCCGTCTATTGCATTTTGGGGGGGTTTTTTCGATTTGATTTTCATCATAATCGTTCGTGGAGGCTGGTTAATTGATATCATTTCTTGTTGCCCAATACTCAACAATTGATAATTCCTTTAACCAGTTCGCACCGGGATTAATTTAACATCACAGAGCCAGGGTGCGGGATTATTTTAAACGAAACTCGATCCGAGGCGGGTTCAAACCGATGGTAACATAATTCGTAACAGGATTCCTGAAGTCAAAAGTCATGTAGGGGTCATTAGAGGACAGTGTTAAAATATGCTTCAAATGTTTCTTTGTCTATAGAATTTGCTGGATTATAATATAACTTGGATAGAGTGATGCTTGGGTGGGGGTTTCATTACAACTCTTTCGAAATAGGTCAAAGGTTATGTAAGGGTCATTTTGAGGTTATTTTTGAAACTGCACAAAATTTGCCTTTTTTAAGAATGAAAAACGGGCAGGAATCAACCACAAGAAAATGATTTGCGATCCGAGAATCACTTTTGCGATCCAAGAATCACTTTTTTAAATGTGAGCAACTGTCTCTCCCGCTAATCTCTTAGCCAACTCTCCCTTTCGCGCCGTTGAGGTAGTGGACACGGGGGGGTTGTGGATTAGTACTGAGTGCGGTTTTCTTGTAGGGAGGAGCCATTGATTGCCAGTTGAAAACGTGTGAATCCATCGTATGTGAGGAGGGTCAAGAACTGTACAAGCCATCGGACCAGTGCTGCTACTCATGTCGAGGTTAGTTTCATCAGAAAAAGCGCCGCCCTAGTGCCTCGCTGGTGCCTCGCTGGTGCCTCGCTGGTGCCTCGCTGGTGCCTCGCTGGTGCCTCGCTGGTGCCTCGCTGGTGCCTCGCTGGTGCCTCGCTGGTGCCTCGCTGGTGCCTCGCTGGTGCCTCGCTGGTGCCTCGCTGGTGCCTCGCTGGTGCCTCGCTGGTGCCTCGCTAGTCTCTCGCTAGTCTCTCGCTAGTCTCTCGCTAGTCTCTCGCTAGTCTCTCGCTAGTCTCTCGCTAGTCTCTCGCTAGTCTCGCGCTAGTCTCGCGCTAGTCTCGCGCTAGTCTCGCGCTAGTCTCGCGCTAGTCTCGCGCTAGTCTCGCGCTAGTCTCGCGCTAGTCTCGCGCTAGTCTCGCGCTAGTCTCGCGCTAGTCTCGCGCTAGTCTCGCGCTAGTCTCGCGCTAGTCTCGCGATAATCCCGCGCTAGTATCTCGCTAGTCTCGGATGATTTTACAAGCTTTTCAAATGAATTAAAACAAAGGCACTCTTTTGATACTGTTCAATGACCTGACAATGCCCAACTTATGCATGGACCTGTGGTTTACTATTGAATAAAATGACTTGTGTTTCTGTGTGACGGTTCATTCACCTGATGTTTTTGTTAATTGCTCTTAATTTGATTCAGCTACCCAGCAGCCGTGTTTCTACTCTGGCCGTCAGTATGTAGACGGTGAGCAGTGGCAGAGAGATGACTGTACATCCTGCGTGTGTCTGTTAGGTCAGGTGCAGTGCCAGACCTCACGATGCCCACCGCTAACTTGTCCAGCTGTAAGTTTGCGCATGATATTTGCAGGATTTTGTAGAATTTGGAAAGGTTAGGGTAGGTAAATATTATTTTAAATGTGCTTTGTACACAGATATTCCTTTAATTTAATTTTATATTTTGTGTTCAGGGTTTAATAGCATTTACTCTGCCAGTACATGTAGGTTCTACACTAATAATTATTGATGTTTAACCCTAACTCCCTCACCATTGTTATTGAACAATACAATTCCTTCAAAATCCTCCAACTTCCTTTGTTGTGTAAGGAGTTAGGGTTAATGAAACATTTTATCTCAAAATGTCTCTCGCGTAAGTATCTTCAGACATGTGCTTGAAGCCATAGTAGACCATTTGTCAGATGTGTATTGCTATCGTTTGAAGCAGCAAATGAAAGTGCTCAAAATCTAAAAGATGGTGGTTGACAAATAACCTGATGAGAGTTTTCATCTCTGTGAATGCTGTGGAGTGCCGCGGCCTCTTGGTCTAGAGCATTGAATTCACCGTCTGTGGGTAAAGCTACAGGTTGTGGGTTCAAATCTGGCCTGGGACTATGGTACGTTTGCCCTTGACCGAGGCACTTTGTCGCTCACTCCTTTTCTCCACCCAGGGGTAAAATGGGTACCTGTGAGGGCAGAGATGGTTGTTATTAGCTGCTTTGCATCGAAATTGTAGCATCGCGCTGTATACTCCCAGGGAGCCGAGATGGTATTTGCAATGTTTCGTAGGCCCAATGTGCAAGGATAATAATGACACAGCGCCTTGAGTACCAGTTCAGGTAGATACGTGCGCGATATAAAAAAAACAGTATTATATTCAAAGATTTCAATTTCAATTCAAAATTTCACACACTAAACTAAGCCACACGCGAGTTGTTCCGACGCATCTTTGGAAATGACGTTCTTTATTGTTTTCTTGAAAATGGCAGCATCCCAGAAAACAGTTTAGTGTCCATAATCTCTTTACGACAAGTATTTTAAACAGTATTTTTGGATGGTTTACTTTTTTGATAGCTGAAAAAGGTATACCTAAGTTTTTAAGGCACGTACATGTAACATCATTTGCTCGTAGAACTTACTGCTGAAAACATCAGTTTTTAGGTATGAAGATGGATGTATATTCTTTTTGGTTATGAGGTCGGATAAGTGGTTTGCTTAAATGCCGGCCATCTCGTTATGTCGAAACAGGAGGGCTTACCTCAGAGAAAAATGTAACAGGCAGTTCCAAGATCTTAAAGTGAGGCCTCCGGACAATATGGTGATAATTGCTATGCAAGCCAGGCTAATTGGATGATAATTGGTTATGTGTGACAAGATCCTAACAATTGTGATGTGCTCTCGGCCAATTATGAGACGGAATCTGTGAGCGAGGTGTAAACAAGTCCTTATTTTTTCCGCAGGCCCTGCCACATGTATAGCGTTTGGCGATCCACACTATCGCACATTCGACGGCAGACTTATCCATTTCCAGGGCACCTGCAAGTACATCATGGCCATGGATTGTAAAAATCAAGACTTTATGTAAGTAAAATTTAAAAAAAAATTATACTAAAATGTTCAAATATAGAAATTTGTCTTACAAGTTTTTTTCAGTTTTTTTCCAGTTTCTGCAGCGATTTGCAGTCAAACTCCTGCCGATTCTGCTCATATTTGACCAGGAGATAGCCAAGACATGATTATAACATAGATCTCAAATTTAGGGCAATAGATAATTTTCTGAAAAGAGTATGTTTCCCAACACAAAAGTGTTTCTTTTTTTTATGGGATACCCTGTACATCTTAAACTTTTGCAAGTATAGATTGAGAAAGAGGCAATTGAACTAAATAAAGCGAATTCCGAATGTATCATCATGAAGGAAAGTTCAGCTTTAGTAACGAGATTTCAAGTGGGGCGCTTGCAGACTTTAAAGTGTTCCTACTTTCTTCCTATTTTTTCAAATTTTTGCCACCTTGCTCCTAGTTTTCCTACTTTTCCTACTTTGCCTAGTTTTTTTATCACTTTTGTACCTTGCTCCTACTTTTCCTACTTTTTCCTAGTTTTTTCACCTTGCTCCTAGTTTTCCTACTTTTCCTATTTTTTTCACCTTGCTCCTACTTTTCTTACTTTTTTCTAGTTTTGTTTCACCTTGCTCCGTTTTCTATTTTCATTTTTTTTCTTGGAATTCCTACTATTTCTTTTTCCTACTTTTTTTGTTCCACAAGTCTCATTGAATATTTTGTTCATATTCAGTGTTACAACCTCTCATATGTAAAGCACACATTGACCGGCTTTGGCGCAGTTGTACTTCCGGGAGCTTAGTTGAGGATGGAGCACAAGTGTTTTGAGTACAGAACATGCCAAAGTGAGGCTTATAATGCTGTGGACATGGATGTGCATCCTGCTGAAAGCCTGCAAAAATCCTACAATTATCCTCCTTTCAAAAATGCTGATTCTATTTTTCTCCTACATTTTTATCTGGTTCTGCTTAAAAGCATGCAAGCATTTGACCAAGATGTTAACATATTTGATGTAATCCATTATTGGTCATTTGCAGCGTTGAGGTCAAGAACGATGACCGCAATGCCGCAGGTCGAGTGTCCTGGACGCAGGAAGTGACTGTCATCATTCAGGGGGAGCAAGTGGACCTTGGCCAAAATGGAATGGTCAAGGTAAGATAGACGAGAACCTTTGTTGTGAAAGTTCATTATATGAACAGAGTTGTTTATGTTACTGGTATACACAGATCTCGTCACCATTTTGACACTCTTATGTGAGAAAATTTGCAAATTACATTGATGCTGCAAGGGCCAGGCATCTCGGTAATTGCATTTTACAATTTTACAAAGTTATCAGTTTTAAAATTAAAAAAAAATTCTTGCAATTATCTGAGCTGGTTTTTTTTTCTCCAAAATCCACATGTGTTTTTTTATTTGGTGAAGATGATGATATAATTTCCTATCTATCTGATATAATTTCCAAACGCTAATTTTTTCAGGGGTATTTTGGGTACATAATTATGCCATATCACTTACATTCTTGCTATTGAGATGTATTTCATGCAGAGAGTCCATACAGAACAAATGTATTTCTATGCGGTTTTGGCCCAACACCAAACAGTGTGACAATAATGCGTTTGCTGGATTTGATTGCAGGTGAACGGCGTTGCAGTGCGGCCCCCGTTCCTACATGAACCCTACCTATTTGTTGAACAACGCGGGTCTTCCTACTATGTCAATACAAATGTTGGCGTTCAGGTTAGTCGTATATTCCCTGTTCCATTTTGCCTTCCCCATCGTTATCTGTGCTAATGTCAATGGAATCGAATTAACCCTAACCCCTAGTGTGATTTACTTAGCAACCATACCCATCTGCGCAAATGCCAACATCATTATGGTAAGCTCTACACTTGAACGTATAGTTGTGAACCACATAACGACTGAGGATTGACAATTGTGTTTCTTTTTGTTCCTGTACTTTAACCTAACCCTATTAACCTAATACTTACCCATACGTTCCAGGACAAATTTTAACAAAGAAACCGTCGTTATCTGTTGTGTTTTGATCCTCGTTCGTAATGTTACGTAAGAGCTGTTGCACTCTAATTCTGGTGGTATGCCTAGCCTAGTGTAAAGGGCGCTGACCGTTGGAAAGTGGCCTTTTTAAGGCAAACACCTGGGGCCAATTTTATAGAGCTGCTAGGCACAAACATTTGCTTAGCCTGAAAATTCTTCATTGGCAAAAACAGGGACAGTAACAAAACAGGGACACGTGATCACGGCACAACCCGAGGTCGCCAAAACGGTCAACCAATGACCGATGACCGAAACAGTTCTTAGTTGCGCTTGCCAATACACCGCCTGGGATTACTTTATCGAGATACCGAACTGGCTAGATTGTCGTATTTCATTCTCTGCACAGGTGTTATGGGATGGTAGTAGCTATGTAGAGGTCAGCGTGCCGGGATCCTACGCCCACGATACTTGCGGAATGTGCGGTAACTTCAATACGTATCCGCAGGACGACCTGAAAATGAGAAACGGTCAAACAGCCTCATCCGACGCAGCGTTTGGAAACAGTTGGAAGGTAGGACAAAAATACTTCAAGAAAGTTACCCCCTTTGTCTTCATTTTATGCCAAAGCATCTAGTGATCGTACTTTGGTTTAATATCGGCAACAGTCCTTGAATTTTAAGAAGCTATGAGCATATTACTTGGCAAATTTTGTGTAATGAAAATAAGGTACTAATTGTGCAAAAATTACGTTACCAACTATTTGTTTGTGGAGTTTGTTTTATATCTCTTTATGCTGACCTTTTGCATCAACAGAGGTTTTATCTCTGTGAATGCTGTATATTCCGGGAAAACAAAATTATAAAATTTTAATTCAGAATTTGAAGAGTGGCTTAATTTGAATTGCATCTAAAATCAGCATTTGGGGCACGTTCTCATTCAGCCTAATACGCACTGCACTCACCAATAATAGCGCTTATATTTGCATCATTCGCGCCGGGATTATTTTAACATCACCGAGCCGACAAGCGGAATTATTTTTAACTAAAATAGTACCGGGAAGCACACCCACGCATTTCCGGCCTTGCCAGGCGTGTTTATGCGTCATCCGTTTTGAATCTGGGGAAAACTTTGCATTTATATTCGTCATCCAGCGCGAACTGGTTAAAAGTGTACCCGCACCATTCACAGATTACAAACCAAGTGCTAACGGAAATTTTAAAAATGTGTCTCTGCGACACGTCTTTGGAAATGATACTTTTTTCTTTCTTTTTTCTTTAAAATGATGCCAGAAAGATTAATGTCATAGGAAGTTTAGTGTTGATAATAAATCTACAACAAGTAAGTTTTTTAACAATAATTTGATTACTTTTTGGATAGCTGCAAATTGTTTTGATTAAAGCTACTATTGTCAGATGTTGTCTGTGCTCGTTTTAGGTGGAGGGATTCAATGGCGATGGTTGTGAAGCCAAGGACATCCAGCCCTGTGACGATGCTAGCTATCTGGCCCGTAAGCTGGCAAACGCCAAGTGCTCGGTCCTCAAGACCCAGCGGTTCTCCTCCTGCCATGAGCTGGTGTCCCCTGAGCCATACTTTGCCTCCTGTGTCTACGACATGTGTGCCTGCGGTGCCAACGATGCGTGCCTGTGTGACGCGTTGGCAGCCTACGCGGCCGAGTGTCGGCAGGCGGGACTCACGTTGAGTTGGAGGAGCGATGCGCTGTGTGGTAAGCCAGAACCAGTGTCAGGCTTTCAAGCATTTTTACTGTTTCCTAGCTAGTTGTTGTTGTTTTTTGCAGCGGTCTGAAATGCGCTGTGGGCTTCTGCTCGCCATGTTGGTGGGTGGGTAGGTGAGTTTGTATCTGCATTCAAATAGGCGACGTTGAAGAATAGAGGACAAACGTCCTCCGATTGCCATTCGTGTACAAAACATATAGGAGGTCTTCCAAAAAAGTACAAACCAAAAAGGACAAACAAGTTTTTGAGTTAGGATCCCTGATTGGGGGTAAATACACATTTGTGTGGGTGGTGGGTGGTCAGTTTACTTGTCCTATTCATGACACTGTCCACACTTTGGACTACCAGTGCTAGCTATTTGTGTAATGTCATGCACTAGCTAAAGTGCACATCTGTACAGTCAATACTAGACGGATTATAATGTGTGTCTCTTCGGGCTCTTACTCGGCTCGGCACCAAGCAGGAGAAGAAACCCTGAACAAGTCGCAGTCTCAGAGTCACCGTGTCAGACTTCGTGGTGGGCCGGTGACTGTACGAGAGCCAAGGGATTTCGGGGCAGGGAGGATCTCTTATTGATGTACCTCTTGGTCCCACTTCACATACTTTTTTCACGAAATTCCTACTATTTCTTACTTTGCCTATAGTTGTTTGTTTCACAACTCCCTACTATTTCTTACTTTGCCTATATTTGTTTGTTTCACAACTCCGAAAAATGAAATTGGAAAGTTTTCATTATGTAAATGACACAATGACGGGCAAAGGAGTACAGCAACTGTATTTCCAAGAGCTTAGATGAAGTGTTGCGAGTACAGAACATGCCAAAAGAAGACATGGGAGAGTATCACCATAAAACCATTTCTGAAAGCCCACAAAAAACTACTTTTATCCTGATTTTGTCTTTCAAAATTCTTTTGTCCTGCTTCTAAAGATTGCTTAAGAAACAAAAAAGTTCATACACGTAACTTGCAACCATCCAATCAAATTTGTATACCTTTGGAGACAGCATTTTTTCTCGTGTACAAAATGGTCACAGTGTCAAAAACTGTTTTCAAAATACTCCTTTTTAGACTGGAATTACTTTCATGGGCTGAAATTTTGAATATCCTTTATATACCCAAACCCAAACATTAACCGTATTCTAACCCTAACCCTAACACTAACTCTCTCCCTAGTTTTTTTTTAAAGTAAAATTCATATATCTATTTCCTGAAATCATGGAAACTTTTACAAATATAGAAATTGCCCTGTGAAGGCATATTCAGTCTCTTTGTCTCTATTTTGTTCAGGTCGCCTTCGGGTCGTGAATATATATCGGTGCACCCATCCAAATAGTGTGCAGATTAGGGTAATATCGAAAATCTTTACTACCGAAATATTAAGAAATATTTTACTTATTTGAAAGTAAATAATTATTCTAGGCATCCATCAAAATAATTGCGCTAGATATCCTGTAATTGTTCCGAAAAATTGAATTTTATTAAAAAAACAAAAACTCGATCACGAAAAAAACAAAAACAACATACACACCACTGCCCGACGCCAGGATAAAAATGAATGCCGTTTTTTTGTTGCTTTTTTCAGCATCCATGATTGTATTAACTTCGGACAGGTCAACAGAACAACCCCAAATCCACCCATTCCTAATTAAATAAATAGATGGATGCCAGCCTGGTTGCCATGAAAACACTCACTATAATCTGATAATGTACACTGTCACTTTCCGGGTAATTTGTCTCGTTTTTGGAAAATCATGAACTCAAACGAGCAACAATGCAAGCACCTCTAATTTATAATAATTTCCATCAATAATTTGCACCAGCTATCAATGGAAATAAAAGTAAATCCAAGTGAACCAACATTATTTATTAACCAGTTGGCGCCGGGATTATTTTAACATTCCCAAACCGAGGCGCGGGATTATTTTAAACGAAACTCGATCCGAGGCAGGTTCAGGCCGATGGTATCAGGAAGCACACCGTCGCATTTCTGGCCTTGCTCGCTGCTGACAGACAGACATTTTTGGCCTTGCTCGTGACATGTTTATGCGTCATCCGTTTTGAAATATTTGAAAAGTTTGCGTGTATCTACGTCCTCCGGCGCGAACTGGTTAACTATGAAGTTCTCAGTTTCTCTCAGAGTTTATTTGTGACCTAAGTAACAAGGTGTTGGAGCTACTTTCTAGTAATTGTGGTATTGTTACTTGTGTATTATAAGATAAAAAGTTGTATCCTCATTGAGTGATTCCCAGGTTGTATCGTAAAATTGGGGCGTGATCCGTGGTGTTTATGACTTCTGACTGGCACCCTCGAACAAAAACACTGACAATTTGTGAGACTGCTAACATAGGTCAAAATAGCTCAGTTGGTAGAGTGCCGGTCCGGTATTAAGAAGATGGAAGGTTCAAGTCCCGCCTTGTCAATGTCATTATTCACTTTGAAATAAAAACAGACTTTCTGGCCCAGGCGCGAGGTTGTTTTTCACGAACCTCGAATCAAGACGGGTTTAGCCCGGCATCTGTGGGTAGCACATCCTGATATTTTCGGCCTTGCTCGTAAATGGGGTGAAAACCAACTAGTGTGGTTTCCTAACCTGATAATTGTTCTTAGAAATTGCTTTTTCGTCTGATGGAAGTCTACCAGACTACAAGAACAGTATTTTGTATTGGTTTATCCAGCATCTATGAACACAAAACTTTAAAACAGGTCAGCGTTACAATAATTACTGTAAAATATGACATCACTAACACATCTAAAAAACTTAAGCAAAAAGCAACAATTAATCTCAAGATGGTTGAACCATTTCCGTACTTTGCAGCCATCAACTGCCCGGAGGATCGCGGCTTCATGTTTGATGAGTGTGGCCCGGCGTGCCCCCGGACTTGCGCCAACAAGGACATCCCCATGGGCATACTGGAAGAACACTGCATCCGACCATGTGTCCCAGGATGCAACTGCGCTGCCGGCATGGTCCTGCACGACGGTGGGTGCATCTTACCGAGGGACTGCCCCGAAGATTACATCGTCAATGCCACAATCGTCGAATCCACTGGCAGAAACTAGTGCAAACAAACTCACTCACTATTATCTTCGCTTTCTTTAAATGAGCATTTACAGTTCGTTTAGAATCACGTCTTGTTAAATTTAGCAGTATTATAATTTTAGCATCAGGTTTTTTTTATTGTTATTAAATGCCTATATGTGTTTGTTTTTTAAATTATAGAAGTGGTGCTGAATATTTTATCAGGAATTTGATTTAATAAAAGTCTTCCTTTGTATTAAACGTAGATGTCTTTGTTTTTAACTTGGCTTTTTTAATTCTTGTAAAAGATTGTTTTTACTATCATGTACATAGCATATACATGTACATCTAGTCGTGAACCACATAACGATCGAGGCTCGATATTGTGTTTTCCTTTATTCCTACGTTATACCCAATCCCCATTGCTTTGCGCTTGCACCGTCGATCCAGGACCAAACTTTTCCATTCATACCGCCGACCGAGGGGCTTTTGTTTCCTTTGTTCTCATTTGTGTCTCGCCCCTCGGTCGTTATGTGGTGCCGGAACATGTACACATGTACATGTACAGTAAACTCACTTTAACTCAAATTTTGATAACTTGAATCTCCGTTTATCTCCAAGTTACATTTCATTCCCGTCAAGAGAATAGGACATTATGTACATGAATATCCCCCGGAACTTGAATTGCCAGCACCTCGCTTAACTCAAACATTTGCCCAGTCAGTCAAAAAGTAAGGTGTAAACTTAAACTTTTGTGAGCGTCATAAACATGTAGCCTGTTTTTTATTTGTTTTAAATCACAACAACAGACATCTGAGAAGTTACTATGTGGTCAACCAACATTTGCTGTGATCACACAAGTATCAAATATATTATTTGTTTTGTAAGAACTGGGCATTTTGTAAATAACTCTACAGAAGGCTGCCAAACTCTATTTTTATCGGATGATGCTGTTTACCTTTTCAGTATTTTTAATATTCCTGTGCATTTATAAGCACCTTTTTTTAAGATGTTATCTGTATTTCTGGTGCTTTGTAGACAAAGTTGCTTAGAAGGTTTTTTTCAAAGTGATGCTTGTCATTTGAACATATATACATGTAATGAACAGATATTTTGGTAGTTTTTAATGTGATTTCGAGGTTCTATTTGACTGAAGTTTTCAATCATGGGCCTAATTGCAGCCACGCCACCATGTGACAGAAAATTATGTATACAATCAGACTAAACACAAGAAGCGAAGATTCCTTTGTTAACACGAAAGCGATCGTGTACATTTGTCAGTTGTACATTTTGTTATCGTTTGAAGCAGCAAAAGTGCTCAAAATATTGACAAACAACCTGATGAAGTTTAAGCTCTGTAAATGCTGCCTGTTCAGAAAAAAAATCCGATTCCGATTTCAATACACAATTTCTTCGAGTCACAATGTTCAGTTAATTCGGCAATTTTTGTCTAAACTCAAAGTTCGGTGTGCTAAACGTATTATTTACTTTATACGAACACAGCTGACAGATATCGCTGATTGCTTCTTGGATTTTAGATATGCGTTGTCCAAATATTATTTCATGCCATTTTGGGTAGAAATGTATCGTGTATATTAAAACAAACCATTGGTGCTAAGAAGAGTTTTAAAAATACCTTAAATTGTGCATGAAAAATCATTATTTATTGTAACCTAATTAATAAAAGGCATGATTAGACAAACGAGTCAAGACAAGATAGATAAGGCTTGTTTTTTTTGTATTGAATTGTTGAGACATTCTAACTTAACTTAGTGATCATTTGAGTATTGTAATCGAGTTGATAATGTAATTGATCCTAGAATAATAGAGTGTGTAATAATATGCGACTCGAACTATATTTTGAGAGTTTCTTTGAAAGAGTTGCTGATACCATTAAAATGTTAAATACCGTCATTCTAATTTACTGTATGCGATTCAGTTTTGTGGACACGGGTAGACGACCACGCAAATAAAAACGTATATTTATGAATGAAAAATAGTTTGAAAACCGCCGTTTGTCTATTTTGTCAAGACTAATCTCGGTGGTCTTCCATTAAAATAAATATTGTTGAAACATGCATGGCTTTGTAAAAAAACGTTTGTTGTGTGATCCAATGCAAACTAGAATCACATTCTTCCTGTCATTATTATTATTATTATTTCTGGTAATAAAACCAAGGATCCTTCAAAAGCGCTCAAGGCACTGTAGCTCGTAAGCCAGAAGAACCCCGTAGACAGAGGCACGTCAGCCAGGAACACCGGGGCAAACCCCTTCTTGCGATAAGTGTTCTAGGTTCTTTTACGTGCATTATACATTTGTTTATAATGTTATAACGAGAAAGATATATACACACATTATTACCCCATGCGACAGGACACATGACAACAAAATTCAGGCATTGGCCCAAAGAGTTTATTTTCTTATTGTATCGAAAGGCCGAAGCAGTTTATTGCCAGAGAGGTTGATCTCAAAACATATTATTATGTCCAACCAACAGTACATTGCAATAGTATATTGCAATAGTATATAACTTTGCTTCCGATCGGTGCGATTCGGGAACTAATAAAGTATCACTATTATGTTCCCGTTTGTTACGTGAAACCCAATAGTGCCAATGTACCGATCGCGAAATTAAAACGTATCACTATCATGTTTCATTTATTTACCAAAATAACATAAAACCCAATAATAGTGCCAACACTATCATGTCTTCGTACTTTACAAAAACCCAATAATTAGTGCTGTACCGACCGCGACATTAAAACGTATCACTATCATGTTTCATTTATTTACCAAAATAACATAAAACCCAATAATAGTGCCAACACTATCATGTCTTCGTACTTTACGAAAACCCAATAATTAGTGCTGTACCGACCGCGACATTAAAACGTATCACTATCATGTTTCAGTTATTTACCAAAATAACATAAAACCCAATAATAGTGCCAATGTTATCATGTCTCCGTACTTGACGAAAACCCAACGATAGTATCACTATCATGTTTCAGTTTTTTTACCAAAACAACATAAACCCAATAATAGTGCCAACACCATCATGTCTCCCAATAAGTTGCGAAACTAAAAACGTACCGTTAACATAGCCGTAAATTACAAGCTGCAAAAATTATCATTACATTTGAACTTAAAATTCGTGTACTTTGCATGGCTTACGTTGGTATAAAGTTAAGTTATTGGGGCCTATAACGGCGTTCTGAATGCAATTCTGACAAACGGTCATTCATGACCGCCGCCAAATAGGCCAAATTGTTGTTAAATAATAAAGACATGAGAGAAGTGATATTAGTAGCGATTGGTAGCATTAATCAGTTCTGTATGTGTGCGGCAATAACTCCCAGGGCCCATATTCATAAAAGCCTGCTAAGTTAGCTGGCAACTAGGCCCTAGTTGGATGCTAAAATGCTTGGTTACCAACTTACTAACAGGCAACTAAATTGTTATTCATAAAACCTCGCTAAGAACCCTGCTAACTAGTTGCCAGCTAGGAAAATGCAGTTAACTGCTAAATTAGGTGTTTTGGGCGTAATGGTTATTTCCGTAATGCAATATTAATAGATACAGTAGAATGATAGAATGGTCCTACATATCGACTGTTGTATAAGCATATACTACATGCAATGAAATATCTACGTAGAAACGTACGTATAGGCCAATAATACATTGCATCCCTTCGACCACAACAATCAAAACATGGCAGCTAAAAGACCACAGAAACCTAATTACCTAAGAGAAGTTTGAGGAGTTCAAAGCTGTACTTAATGCTAAGCATAAAGAAGCGTGGGCTTCCATACAAAGCCAACATAGTGCGAGAATCACGGAGGTCTCTAGATCCTTGGACGATTTGAAGAATCGTCTCACAAAATTAAAATCGGAATCTAGAGAGTGTCTCATAGTTATAAAGAAGGCAAGGAAGGCTGCAGGAGGAGGCAAACCACCCAAGGAACTTAATCCAGCGCAGCAAGAAATACTAGATTTATGTGAAGATAGTCCCGGATTTCAAGGGCTGAAAGGAGTAGAGTCAACAGTTGGTCTATCTAAAGGTGAGTGAATAAATCTCCTTAATTACTATGTATCCATAAATTATAATAACACAGCATTGTGCAGAGTACCTCTTTTACTTTTATTTATTTTATAAATGAATATAATTGTGTACAAGCATTACAAAATTGTCAATAATTCGAATTAAATCTAGGATGCATAATACAACAAATGAATATGAGAAACACATATAATAAAAACAATCTATAATATGTGATCAAGTGAAGAATATTTCCTGGCATCTACATATAAGTTTTGAAATGTTGAATACCAACTATGTATTCAGATAAAATATGTTTTTCATTTTCTCAAACTGAAGGAAATACATTTCGGTTAATACTTTGAGGCAACTTCACGAGAAAGAAGTAAATCAAGCACTATAATACAAATCTACACAATTAATAATTGATAGTTGTCTTTTTGTTCATCCGATCACAAATTGCTTTAATTGCAGTCTTAGGAAGTACTCTTGTGAGCCCACAAAGTCCATTTCTTAAGATGAGTATAACAACTCTTTACATGTATAATTTATTAATCAAACATCTTGTTTGAAACATACTATAATTAAAACTTGTTGTTTAAATAAATAATGTTCTGAAACCAAAATGTTATGTTTGTGTTAAGTTCATCATTAGAACCTATTTGCAATCAACATTGCTCTTGCTCTTGGTCAATTGAACTCTCCATTGTAGTCTTCATGCAGCGACTGCACTTGGACCTCTGCAATGTCTTCACCCAATGGCTCATTTCTCTCTATTGCAATATTATGCAAAACAGGGTTCCTTATTGTGGCACGTTCAATATCGGGTGTAACTATATCAGTGATTCTCATTATCGCTTCTCGTGAAAATCTGTATCGCTGTTGTAACTGTATATCACTGAAAAAAAGTCCAATGGATTCATTCTGTCACGAAATATCCGTTCTCTGCGTCTAGCACGACGAAGTTCTACCAAATCCATGATTCGCCGTGCCATTTTGTCAGGTCCGTCATCAGTGAGAGAAAGGCCTTACTCTATAGCTGGCAACTAGGGAGTTAGAGGTGCTCTTGTTCTCTGCTAAATTTAGCTACCAACTAAGAATGTTGCCAACACTAGTTTGCTTTTATGAATAGCAACTAATTGCCAACTAGGCTTAGTAAGCAGCTAAATGCCATTTTAGTTGCCAACTAGGCTTAGCAGGCTTTTATGAATATGGGCCCAGGTCGTTAGAACCGACATTAATTATTGTTATATAGTCTGGGTTCGATGGCTGTGGCTCCCAGGTGCAGCCGCCGGACGTTCGCTAATGCGTGCAGAGCTTCTCAATACGTCGTAATAACTTCAATTCGGCAGGTCCAATTGACGACAACGTCGCCCACAATCCACATTGAAGGCTTGTACGCCCGTTGCACCATGGCTCGTGAAAGGAAGATAAACACACAAAAACAACTAAATAGTATGCGCACATACTATATGAAATAATCCAAATTACTAAGCACTAGCAAGAACAATGAAGTGTAACAGTATGTTCGTTCAAAGTGGGCAAGAAGGGGGTATGGTGTAGTGGGAAGAATTAAGCGCGCTGGTAAACCGAATGGGATATGGGGGGCGACAGAATCTATTTAAAAAACACCGGCATTTCTATATGAAATTGCACTAAAGATCGGCAGGCAAGAGAGTGATAATGGGGTATGCCCCGGGCGCTAGCTGCCGGAACCTAGACATCTGAAAGCGGGAAAGAGCATCGGCAATACCGTTATCAATGCCGGGAACATGGCGCGCTTTGAAATGAATATTCAAATTTAAACAACGCACAACAAGCATGCGGACCAATTTCATTATCTTGGGACAGCGGGGAGTTTGACGATTGATTATGGCCACAACTGCCGCGTTATCTGACCAGAAAACCACCCGCTTATTTCTTAATGCCGGTCCCCATACCCGCAGCGCTAGCAGCTCGAGGAAAGCAATGGATAACTTCACTTAAACTACTCTTGTGACGTCACTCTATTCAAAAAAGTGTCGATTATTTTAAAGAATGTACACTTAACTGTACATTATTTTAAGAATTAACAGAAAAAGAACGACTCAATGGACACAGAAATTGCTATTGTTATATTTATTACAACTTAGTAAGAGCTATGTTGACAGTTTCTCTAGAACTTTCAACAGTTGTTTTGGAGGTCTCTTTGCTGTGTCGACGCACTTTTGCGGTTTCGGCCCGGCTGACTGCTCTCCTATGGCGCTCACTGGTTCTGGCCACCGAAGCCCTTGTCATTCTCGACCGTATGGAGTGGTTCGTCCAAAAGCCTTGTTGCACAGATTTGCCACAACCTGGGATATCAACAATAACAAAAATCAAATAAAATGGATGCGCCAACCCGCATGTAACAAATTGCATCAAGGTTTGTCCAAAACATTCGAAATTGAAAATGGCCAAAGAACTTTGTGAAAAGAAAATGGGGAGGATAAACCATTTTATTAGCAAGGTCGAAGCGACGTTTCGCAATTTAAAATATGTACATGTAGTAGGAATTGATTTCTTGTAAATGGGAATAACGGAGATAGGTCATAGTTATGTCATACGTTCAAAGGTCCTAAAAAGTACTACTAATGCACAACTTTAAAAGGGCCGATATACGCACAACACGTATACACTTTACATTCGCTAACTCGCCCATGCTGTCCTGCTGTATACCTGTGTAGCAAAAACGGCAGAAAAACCAACAGAAATTTGTTTTGTTCCGAGTCTGGTTTGACATGTGATAATGAAACCGTTCAGGGTTTAACAAAAGGCTGGTATACTTTTGACACGGAATAATGACTACCGACGCTAAGTTACACCATAAAATGGGGCTAAAAATAATAAACAAAAATGAGCTGCTGATGAAAGCTAAGCCAAATGTTGGGAATAAAAAGTTCTTGTTTTCTTTTCTTGCTTATTTTCCACCATTACCTGATCTGTTACAAGGTGTCCAAATCGGCCACGAGTGTAGGAAGTTTCTTCACCTCTGAATCGGCCGCTTTAGTATAAATCCTCATTGGAGTATAAATCCTCATCGAATATGTCCCAAAATACTGGTTTATTAAAATCACCATCAAAATAAATTGGCGAGTCAGTTCTTGAGGTGACACAACATATCTTCCAACGTATTCCTGCTCAAAAATATGTACGTATCATCACTGGAAGACATTTTAGCGGAGTTAGCTGAGACACACCCGACGCACAAGAACATATGGCATCAAATGACTTTGATGTCGAATGTACTGGGCATTTTAAACACCCTCATTTTACCCAACCTTTATTCAATTGTTTGGTTACGCAACACGGATACCAGACAGGACAAAGCTTTCACATTCCTTAGTAGCTTGTACCACTGAACAATGGACTTAATTCGTCTCATACTTTAAAGCAATAGTAAGAATTGACACTTGTTGTTCCTTTTAAATATTGACAATGGGTGTAAAAGGGACGTAGTTTAAGTCGGAGAAACGACTCAAAAGGTGGGCATTCTTTGATTCAAATTGGGCTCGGACGCTGCGCGTCCTCGCCCATTCGAATCAAAGAATGCCCACTTTTTCGTCATTTCTCCTTAACAGAACGCACTGACAAGATCGAGCCATCGTCCGTGTGTCCAATTACCACCAAAGAATGCACCCAAACCTATCTCTGATGAAGCGTCCGTGTACAAATGCAGATTATCGCTCGAGTGCCAAACTTGGTCGGGGAATATGACCGAACCGTTAAAATGTGCCAAAAACTGCTTCCAGGCCAACATGTCAGCTCGTGCCCCTGATGAAATACGGACACGATGATGTGGTTTTTGAACGCCACTAGTTAAGTCAAACATACGACGTAACTTGCACGGCCGGGCGAACGGCCTTACAGATAAAATTTATACTCCCCAACAATGACTGAAGCTCCTGCAGAGTAAGTTTCTGTCTACCCAATGCATTATCTAGTTTTGCAATGATCGAAACAATTTTTTCTGACTGGAACTTGAATCTCCTGCGCGATAGTGTCGATTGCTAAGCCTAGAAAAGTGATATGAGTGATCGGCCCCTCGGTTTTCTCCACAGCTAAGGGAACCCAAAACTTCGTACAAACTACTGTAAAAGAGTTAAGGACGCGTGCGCAATTATCGGAATTTGTAGTCCCAACAAAAAATAAATCGTCAACTTAATGAAGGATATTATCAGTGGCTGCTACTTTGCGGGCACAATACTCAAGAAAGGTGCAAAGGTTACACATGATATTGAACAGCCCATTGGCATGCACTTATCATAGTAATATGACCTATTAAAGTAATACCCTAACAAGTCATCCGGGTGAACGGGTAGTAAGCGAAATGCCGATTTTATATCTGATTTGGCCATAAGGGCACAAGGACCTAAACTAGAAACCAAAGTAACAGCATCATCGAAACTTGTGTAACTATAACACTAAACAGCCGTAATAAACGGGTCAATGTGATCGTTGACTGAGTCACCTATAGGAGATGACAGATTGTGAATAAAATGAAATTGCGATTGGGGAACAGCGTAAATTGGGCAAAGGAAGGGTTAAATAAGGACCGGCAATGCGGCCTAACTGCACCTCGCGGTCAATTTTATCATGTAACAATGCCTGATTCTCACGGACGGATACAAAATTTCGCGCAGAAGAACTAACACGCGGTTCGGAATATCCCAATCGAAAACAAAAAGTAAAACCATCTACCAATCTACGCGCATCCTGTCGGTCGGGGTATGTGTTGAGAAATGGGCGCATACGAGTTAAGCCGTGTTCCCATTGGACTTTTTCTTCCGCGGCCACGCGGAAACTTACCGCGGCATTCCTTAGCGTGAATCTACCACGCGTTCCCACCTGGACTTATATTCCGCGACGAAACGGTTCTTTCGCTGTTCGAGACAGGTAGGAATGTCACACATTGCGGGCGCTGTGCACAGTCACCTTTGACCTATGCGGGATATGACGTGCCTGTGACGTATTTTTCGCGCGCTGGATTCGTCGGCCACAAAATCGATAAAATCTGCCATGTTTCTAACTAGTCAAGTAGCGAAACTGCAGCAACTGGACGAGATTGAAAAAAACGCTGACCGTATTGCATCCTACACACGCTGCGTACGGTACGATGATATACCACACCACCATCAATGCAAACGAGACAGGGAACCATACTACCATTTTCGCGCGAGTTCTGTGTATAGTTGTGACGTATACAGGAAGTGTTGTTGTTTGCATAGCGTTTTACAGCGTGGTCGCGGTAGGTTTACAGCGCGGAGCGTTCCCATTGGACTTTTTAGCGGCCCTGATAATTTACCGTGGCTGCGCGGAAGTCTCCCGCGACCTCTTTCGGCCTGTTTATTTTACATCACGGTTGCGGTAAATAGACCGCGAGGTCAGTCTACCGTGCATCCCCATTGGATTTAATTTTGTCATTCTAAAGAAAAGTCGCGGTACTCTAACAAAATTAAGTCCAATGGGAACATGCCTTTAGTTTTACTGGGGTTGACAATAGTGGTTGTGTTGGCTGCACCCTGTGCGTTGCGGGAATTACCTCGGCAATCGGCCGAGTGGCCAAGGGACAAACAATTAAGCGGAGCATCGATGATGTCCCAGGAGCGTGCGCGCATGCGTGCTTGTCGCAGGCAAAATTGAATATCATAATCGCGCCAGCCAAAACTTACGCGACGAAATGCGGCCGAGCGGATAGTATCCGCATACTTCAGAAGTTGCCTAGCACATTTTCCATGACGCATCAAATAGATTGACGCAAAAATCAAGAATGCCGAGGTCCATAATTGCTCAATGGACGTTATACGCACATTTTGGGCAGCGTGGGGGCGAATTTGCCAAGCGGGTGAATTGTGCGAGCCAAATTCGATAAACTCCCCATTCCAAATGTTGTCCTGAACTTAGTTTAGGAACCCCCATCCCCAGATCGTCACAAACGCTAGTCAGCGCTGTGTAGTCATGTAAAGGCGCAAGACTAGAATGAAGTGAACTTGACACAGGCAATGAGACTGCTAGCATTGGTCGTAGTTGGACAGCTAACGGAAATTACATGGGGAGCGGTTGGAACATTTACAGGCATCTAAACATTATGATTAGTAACATTGGACTCACCAAGCCCCGAAGTTTTAAGCGGTGCTGGAGCACTGGGCAGACCATCGGGCACGAGAACAGGCAGTTCATCCAAGGGGACAGCAGCGGCAGGGCTAGCGGCAGGGCAAGGGGCAGCAAACGTGACAACAGTCGGCGTCGCCACCACAGCCTCTAGGCTTCGATTAGACCGAGAAGAACGGGGTCTTCCGCGTGGCTTTCTCCCCTCTGAAGCGTTTCCAAATCCAGATGCAACCGCCTGCTTCTTGGATTTAGGCATTGTCGTCGGCGAGAATTGATGACAGTCGGCGAAATTGAACCACGAAACGGGCTAGAAAAACTTCTAACTTTGGAAACGATTATTCTTACTATGAAAATGTCTTTAAAACTGCGAAGGACTTCGAAATTGTCGACGAAATGCAAAGCACGATTATTCTTACAATGAAAATGTCTGAAAAACTTCGAACAACTTCGAAATAAATTACAAGAACAGATAACTACTATTACTGCAATAGCAAACAAAAGCCGAAAAGCTGCTGCGACTAAAGTGATCTCTGACCAGTCGACGAGATTATGGCTGTATAGAAGGCCTTGTTTGTTCTAACCTCAGAGCCATAAAACAGCGTTCCAATTCCCCAATGTAGCGTGGGAAAGAGGACTTGGGCCAGACCCCTGCATACCAAGCTGTCTCGGAGGGTAATAAATTATTTGAAGCCATATGAGCTTAAAAGTGATTATAAATTATACAACTTACGGGACCTACAACTTTACGTCCCATCCGAAGGACGAAGCAATAGTGGTTTAATTGCCTTGCTTAAGGACACACGTGTCGACACGGGGACTTGATTATTTTGTCGTAGTTCTTTTCGTTTAATTTGGATTAGCTAATTAAAAGGATGGAAGATAATAATTGTTCAGAGTATATTATGTGTTTGATTATTAAATAAAGTGGTTTAATACTCAATAGTTTTCCAATTCTTAAAGGGTCCGTTTTATTCACACCGATTTTAATAAAGGTAAACTGCCTGCTGTGGCCTTAATTACAAATGCTGAAAAGACTATTATATATGATGCAATAGGCTATATCGCTTCATATAAATTTCCGAAGACATTTATTTTATCATCAAAAACTAACTTGAGCTATCTTGAGAGGGAATTTGTCGTCCGAATAAACGTTTCGGCGGCGAAATCGACTACTGTATAGGCCTACACGGTAAACAAAAAAGTTAGGGAAAAACAGGCTAGTGGCGCAATGTTGTTTTTTTGCCCAACATTGGTATATAAGAAGTTAAGCTTCCGAGCTTTTTAGAAACGGTATGCAAATTACTTGGGTAAGAGCCCCAACGTTATGCTTCAGCGCTAACTGTCCAGAGGTAATTTAGGTTGAACTTATTAGATGACAGTGGGTTGTAAATCTACCTCTGGCCCTATGGCCCAGCGAGGACTCCTGGATGATTGTTGTGTGGTTTTGATTTAAGATATGAGTAGTATGCGGTAACACTGCAATAAACATGGTTTGCAATAAACCTCTATAGGTTTTTCATGATGCAGCGGGGATTAGCACTACAGGCGGCACAACCATCGCAGTCCAGCGGGCAGGATTTTGTTCGATGAATCCAAAAGTGCAAACAAGATTGCCGGCCTTACTGCATTGGTATTACCGGGTAAATATTGACCAAGTGTATACGTAGAGAAGAATGTCAACGGGTACAAGTATTACTTGTGTGGACCTCTGAACACAAGATGTCCACACAGTACAGGTAGTGAAGACGCAGGGAAGACGGGTGGACTTGCCCACGTCCACACAAATCCAAGCTGTTTACTTGATGTTATGCAGGCTATTGCATCCGCCACCGTGACCCCGAGCTAACAGCTCATGTGAAACCATTCTGTGGGATCCGACTTGGGGAACTGCCAGGAGGCCGGGGCGGAGACGGGCCACATCGACACGCTGCGACGGGACGTTGGTCTCGGTGACACGGCCGGGGGATCTGAGAACCCAAATGCTGGACATAGAAGAGTCGAGGGCAGCGACTGAGTCCCGAAATGGTGTAGGAATCCTTCGCATCGCATCGCATGATGTGGTTCAATGTCATTGTGAGTGCACCCAAGCAATTGTTTAACCATTCGTTTTGAGTTGCGTTGATCATGTCATAGAGCTAGGACCATGTCAAGCCTTGTCGTCTCTCACTGTCCACCTGCCGCACTCTTCGGAAATGTCAACAGAGACCCGGTGAACATTTGGGGAACTATTTTGGGTTTCCTCTTACAGAAACAGCAATGATGTCTGCAGAACGTCTTGCGAGCTGCTCTTCCGAACGGCTCGCTGCGCAGCGTGTACACGACTGGATTGACCGCGCTGTTCAGGAAGGTCAACCAACTGAGGACACTCCTGAGAGCGAGGCTGGCATGGTAGTCCGTGTGAATCTCCAGAAGCACAACCACGGCAACTGGTAACCACGCAAGACCGGTGAACCCTAGCAGTACCAGGAAAGTTTTAACCGAGCGCAGCTCCCGTTTTGTGAACCTCCAGCGCCCCCCCTGCCACTTGAATCCCACCGTTAACCCGTCGGGTTTCCTCCCGGCGAAGCTTCTCGAACACCACAGACAAAAGTCGGAGATACATGCAGCACATCCAGACGAACGGTACGATGCCATTCGTGAACAGATATATCTGAAGCTGAACCGGGTCGTACACACCTGTGAAGTCCAAACAAGAGAAAGTGGCCGTGTCCCTGATCTGGTTGAGTCCGGAAAACGGGAGGACGAACACCAGAGAGAAGGTGTAGATCCACACAACTGCTATGACCGCGGCTGCGCGTGTTTTATTGACGATTTGTTGATAAGTTAGTGGATGCCCTTCACGTAGCGGTCCACTGTGACGGCGAATAGCAGAGTTGTAACCAAGTCATTTTTTCTCAAGTCAAGTCAAGTCACAAGTCAAATTTTCTCAAGTCAAGTCAAGTCTCGAGTCAAATTTTCTCAAGTCAAGTCAAGTCACAAGTCAAATTTTCCCAAGTCAAGTCAAGTCACAAGTCACTTTTTGTCAAGTCAAGTCACAAGTCACAAGTCATTTATAGTCGCGAACTTTCGTAACTTTTAAATCCGAAAGTAACTACTTTTGGTGTCCAACACGACATGATTGATCTGCGGCCGATTTCACCAATGTTAGGATTAATCCTAGGAAGAGTAACTCCTCCTAACTTGCAATAGATCCAATGCAAGTTAGGATGAGTTACTCATCCTAACTCGAGATAGGATTAATCCTAGCGTTTCGTGAAATCGGCCTACCGTACATAGCAACAAGCTTGTGTGTACATGTGCGTACACAGCAAAGCATGCGCGCTGAGATAAACAACTTACCAAATGCATGTGTATCGGTGATATAAGGAGAATTTGAACATTACGCACGTGAAATGTTTTAAAATTCTCTTTTTAGGGGGTAAACCATTTAAAAAGTACATGTACCCTATAATGTTTACACTAATAAATCAATACAGTTTGAGTCAAAATAGTTATTCGGTTTCGTTTACGGTAAATTTGCGATAATTTGTTCAACACTTTTCAAATTCTTAAAACAATTAACAATGTCACTATAACCTCGTTTCCAGCTGTCTGTTAAATTGTGTTGAATGTTAATGCACAGCTTTTAACAGTAAAAGCTCACACAGCTTCCACTACGACGGATTGGAAGACTAGACATGTAGGCCGTAGGCGATGTAGCCCACACTCACTTTGACTTTGCAATGTAATATTGCATGTGCGTAGCTAGCCGTACACACAGTACATGCAGTACATAGTACAGATTCGCGACGCGGCAAAAACATTTTTGCCGTCACAAAAATACATCGGCTGCCGTGGCCGGATTGAACACAAATTTGTTTAAATAACATACAAATAGTAAAAACATGATGACTTGCAATGTCGTCAAGTCAAATTTACTCAAGTCAAGTCAAGTCACAAGTCATTTTTCGTCAAGTCAAGTCAAGTCACAAGTCATTTTTCTCCAAGTCAAGTCAAGTCGCAAGTCACAAAAATTGGCGACTCGAGTCGGACTCGAGTCCAAGTCACCGACTCGAGTCAACAACACTGGCGAATAGCGACAGGGAGCTACAACCAGAGGCAAGCAGTATGCTAGACCACATGGTCAGGCACACATACTTACTGTTGACCGCGACTGGGTCCAGCGTTGCAACAATCACAGGTATGAGCGTTAGCCCCTGCACGGCGTCTGCCGCGGCTAGGCTCACCATAAACGCGTTTGTCGTGGTGCGGAGTGGCTCACACTTGGCTACGAGGACAACCACGGCTGCGTTGCCGAGGAGTATGAATGGTATTAGGAGGGTTTCGAAGGCGACGGAAATCACCACCACGAATATTGGTGCTGGTGTCATGGTGGGTGCGGTTGACTCGTTGATTTCACACGATGCGTTAGTTTCCAAGCTTCCAATTCCCTGATCTTCGTTAAAACTCATGATGTCGTCTCCTATATCCGACGGTCTGCAGAGATATAAGCGATCGTATTCTGTGCTCCTCTAAACAGTTAACAGAATTTATAATTACAAATTTGTTTTTAAAAACATCCTCAACTCAAAATGCGATACGTGTCAGCTGCAATTGAGAGCTACAACTGTCCTGAAATCATAAATAAAATGTAGCCAGAGGCGACTTTAATCGCTCTTCGTTGACATTACTAATTATATAAAGACAAATCGCTAGACGTTGTGTCGAACCTGTGGACTTAATATCCGTGAGCAAACTCCGATTCGTCCCGTTGCTAGGTTGCGAAATCAAGTTTAGTGCCTGCAAATTCATCTGTGTTTTCCGCTGCTCCTCGTCCCTTCTGCATGTTTATTACACAGTGTCAATGAAAGAGTGCGCTAATGGTATTAAGCCCTCTTTATTTTTTAATGATTAGTAGGCCACGGAATTTAGAGGAGTCTCCGAAATGAAAACAAAACGTCCTGTTTTACTTTGCTGATGCGCTTGCCACTTTTTACCCTCACGGTAATGGGTTCCATCGATTTCTACCTCGTTTATTGATAGGCCAACGTCTGGTAATGTTATGGAGTATTGTTATTTTACAAATTTCAGATTATTTGCAGCACGAGTATAAAATGATTTATCGCAGGATAGATTGGTTTCCACCCATTGACTAAATTTCCACGCAGGCGTTTTGTTTGTTTTGTTTTGTTTTGTTGGTGTTTTGAGTGTTTTGTTGTTGTTGTTGTTGTTGTGTTAATGTTTAAGACAACCGCATCGACATTTTCCTCTCTAGAAAACCCCGTAAACCCGTTGAACGCCCATGCCCCGTACCCTACAAGCAGCGCAACTATATAGGGTTAAACCTCGAGGAAGCTACTAGAGGGGTACTGTTTATAGGGGCGGGGCCAATGCCAAAGCTACTAGAGGGATACTGTTTATAGGTGGAGGAGCCAATTTCCCAAGGGTGGTTGTGTGGACGTTTAAATCCTACCTTTAAATGTTCTTTCAAATACATGTAATACTATTTCGTTCAAAACATGGACGGAATACTCCTTCAATAATTGTTAAAAGCCCAATTTCAAAGGCTCGCGACCCCCTCCCCCCCCCCCCTCCTTCTCTCCCCTCCCCCCCCCCCCCCCCCCCGCCCCCCAAAAAACCCCACAAACAAACAAACAAACAAACAAACGCACCAAAAAAACCAAAACGCCCGCGATTTCTATTTTCTCTGCGAGCAAATTTAGTCAATGGGTGGAAACCAATCTATACTGGTATGCATATAATCGCTTGCGTGATTATTTTTAAGAGAATACATCAAAATAATTATATACATATTTGAATACCTATTCCTTGCGGGGGGTCTTTGTCCGGCATAGGATTTGCGCGTAGTAGATGTAATTCACGTGCACCCGGCCGCACGTCGCGCGCGGCGTCGCGGACGCTCTGGCGTAAACAGCCCCCTCTATGTACTTAGTGAAACTAAACGAGGATCAGCAGGATCGAATCAAACTATAAACCCTTGAGTCAAGACTACGACTACATGTGCTATATATTGACGTTTACTTGACCTCACTATATAGACATGGAAAAAACCCAAAAAACTACATGTCTACAGTATGCATGACCCATTCCTCCATGCTTGACCCATAGAGAAATAAAACTCTCGGGGACTTTTTTGTTGCGTGTACTTTGGAGGGTTCTATTCGTTTTGTCTCCTTGTTTAAAAATTACCAACCCCAATAATACTAATTTACTACTACAGTGTAATAATAATAACAATAATAATACAAATTAATAAATAAATACATTTTTAAAAGCCAAATTTGAGGTCATCTTGTACCTCACCACCAAGCTCACTACTAACAGTCAAATAACTAAGTTAGGTGTACACTTTGTATCATGAATAGTGCCCGTTAATTTTAATCAAAAAAGTGCCCTTTAATTGTCTAATTTGTCTAATCTAGTGCACCCCCCCCCCCCCCCCCCCCCCCTCCTGTCCGTTGCACTTACACACTTTCTGTTAAATTCAATGTGAAGGTTTGCATGTACGTACCTACATGTACAGAGTAAATTTGAAAAAAGGCTAACATGCTGTTTCAAACCTCTTGTCGATTTTAGAATTCATGCTGACCTCGACTGACACGAGGGGCCAATTTCATAGAGCTGCTAAGCACAAAAATTTGCTTAACATGACAATTTGTCCTTGGCAAAAACAAGGTTACATACCAAATTTTAACCTGATCTTTATTGTTCTAGATTGATAATCAGCTGTTTTTTTTGTTTGCTTAGCATGAAAAACACGTATAGTTTTGGCTGGTAACCTGTTTTTAATGAGCAAGACTTTTTGGTGCTAAGCAATTTTGTTTGCTTCGCAGCTCTAGCTCTATGAAACTAATTGGCCCCTGGCTCGGTGAACTTTATGACGCGCGCATGCACGTCCCGTGTATCATATCGGGGAGTCGCGTGTTGCACGCTCCATCCACTACATGTACGTACGATAGGTTTATCGTTATTTACTTGTCGGCAGCGTCCCGTCGCTACATCTACACTCGGCACTCGTATGTACATGTTTTCCCTTCATTTTGCACTGTACATAGGCCTACATGCACATCAACCCATGGAGAAATACATGGAATACACACAATGTGGCCGTCCTGTTTGCTAACACCACAGATTTTGACATTCAGCTAGCGTTTATTACAATACAAGTTACAACCAACCCACAAGGCAAGCCAATTAAGTTAGGCCCCGGCCCATAACGTTACATGCTGCACTGTTTGAGTTGGACCGGCCCAAGAACATTCCGTGTGCGTTGGTAGTCAGCTGAGCATGGAGGCCGACAGGAGATCAGACGTGAAGGCCCCACCGTTGACAGGTAAGTATAGGCATACAAGTAGGCTATCCACGTTTCAATGTTGTTGTCTTTACTTGTCTTTGTGATCTAGTCAAATATTCATTGCTCTAGTACTACATGTACTAGTAATAACATATTTAGTTTATCTTATTTATTTATTTATAACCATGCAGAAGCTGATCAGTTGGTGCCCTCAGTACATACAAATACGTCAATTAAATAAATTAAATAAAGGAAAAAAACGCAAAATGGGTCAATAAAAACAGGTTATCTTAAGGACACTTAATAAAGAAATAAATCTGAAACGACCAAATTGCTCTAAGACTAACATTAACAACCTCCATCCCAGTCTGTCACACTATTCAAAATCATGGCAAAAGACGTGCGATATTAAAAACAATAAAATTGGAGATACCAATATTACAAAATATGAGCGCCCCCATGCAACCTCCCCCATGCAACCTCCCCCATGCAACCTCCCCCATGCAACCTCCCCCATGCAACCTCCCCCATGCAACCTCCCCCATGCAACCTCCCCCATGCAACCTCCCCCATGCAACCTCCCCCATGCAACCTCCCCCATGCAACCTCCCCCATGCAACCTCCCCCATGCAACCTCCCCCATGCAACCTCCCCCATGCAACCTCCCCCATGCAACCTCCCCCATGCAACCTCCCCCATGCAACCTCCCCCATGCAACCTCCCCCATGCAACCTCCCCCATGCAACCTCCCCCATGCAACCTCCCCCATGCAACCTCCCCCATGCAACCTCCCCCATGCAACCTCCCCCATGCAACCTCCCCCATGCAACCTCCCCCATGCAACCTCCCCCATGCAACCTCCCCCATGCAACCTCCCCCATGCAACCTCCCCCATGCAACCTCCCCCATGCAACCTCCCCCATGCAACCTCCCCCATGCAACCTCCCCCATGCAACCTCCCGCAACTTACAATTTAAAGAAAATTGCCCATTACACAGTATCTATTCTGGCAAAACACAAGGCAGAGTTAGACCTAGGCCTTGGCCAAAGTGTTTTGTGTATTTGGTGAGTAGACTAGTAAAATTGTGTCCGATGTATTCATGCAAATTTATGCGACTAATCAGAACCCACTAGGATGTCATTTGGTGCAGAAAATCCTGACAAAGCTGCTGATTGGCCAATTGGGCTGCAATATCTTTGTAACATAGCAACAGGTTACAGAAGGCGCGATGCAAAGCGCCTGCTGAATGGACAGAATTTGGCTGAAGTGTTTTTGTAACATAGCAACGGGTAACGGAAGACGCTTACAAAGGCACGCATACCGGTACATGTACACGTGTATGTTTACAACGAGGAATGCCTGAGCGGTACATTTTAAGGAAACTTAAATGTTGAGGTATTAATAGCCTGTACAAAATATACCAAAAAAGACGCCCCCCCCCCCCCCCCCCCCCCCCCAAACCAATAGTTCTTGGCCATTTTCTTATTAAAATTACTTTTGTTTATGATTTTGGCATTTAACAGCCACCCACCTAGACTCACAAACAGTTAACCCCTATTTTTGGTTATGAGGAATTACCTGAAACAAAATATTAAAAATACATTTTTGACCATTTTACCAAAATTGCCGGTTTTTTTTATCAGTTTTTAATTTCTGGCTTTCGCACTGTGCACTCCTTCAGGGTGCGCCCCTACTGTATTTATTCACTGTACACAAACCTGTTTACACAATAATTGATGTGCTTAACTACAGAAGAGATGCAATTCAATTGTTGATCAAATTTTCAGAAATCAGTCTCAGATAGTCCACTGTCTAGACAGTAAATATATCATTGACTAGACACCTAGCATCCAGCGCATTATTATGCTAATGGTGTGAACTATTTGGTCCGAAATATCTGGGGAACTGTACAGGTGTATAGGAGAATGTTTAGTATTCAAGCAGGCTATATTCTGATGAAATTCAGCATGTACTCTACACCTTACAAAGGCAAACTATGAATGATAATTTCTGCCGAACGCATGTATCCAGGGGCCAAATTTGTGGAACTGCTAAGCACAACAATTTGCTTAGTGTGACAATTCTTCCTTGGCAAAAACAGAGTTACCTACACAATTTTCAGATGATGTACATGTATACTTGTTTGTGATTGATATTCAGCTGGTTTGTGCCTAGCATGAAAATTGAGTTTTAGCTGGTAACATATTTCTACTGAATGCGCAAGACTTTTTTGTGCTAAGCAAATTTGTGTGCTTCGCAGCTCAATGAAATTGCCCCCAGGTTTCAAAATTGTATTAAAGGTAGGATACACCATTTGCAGTTATCAAAATATATATAGAATATACTATAGAATACAACCACTCAAATCAACTCATTCATGACAATTCGAGCAATTACATGTACCAATAGTGTATCCTATTCCTACCTTTAAGTTTAGTAGTTTATTTATTTTTATGCATTTGTGCATTAGTGACAACTGTTTTGGAATGCAGTTTTAACCCCTCTCTATGTGATAATAGGTTTGTGGTTGAAATAAATATGGCAATAATTATTTACTCTTTTGGGTTCAATGGCATAAATGTAGCAACACTACCCCCCACAAAATTAATGAGAGAAACCACACTCGAAGCAAAGCAAGGACTAATGTCATATACCCTGTGGAATTATTCCGCCCGAAATGGCAGTTTGGAAAAAAAAGTAGATTAAAAAAAGGTGACAATATTCGTTGATGCTTCAAACTCAAATTTGATCACACAGTCCGCTGTGTCCTTGACGTCACACACAGCATTAAAGGTAGCTATTTGCAAGCATAAAAAAACCAGAACGACTGAATTATTATGAAATATCTTACTTGCTGTAAGTGAATAACAGTCTCAAGCATCCTGTGAAATCCAAACATCTGGTGTGCTGTGGTTGTCAAGAATTTGTTTGTATAGTTTCAGGTAGTCCACATTTTAGTTGCAATACCAAAACAAAACAAAAAAATGAACCCCCTAACCCTCCATTTTCGAAAAATGACAGCAAACATACTTGTCCTACATGTACCTCTAACCGACTGAGTAAAAATCATATTCAAGTAACACTTTGATGATTGTACAAAATTGTGTGCATTTTAAAATATGATTTAGCATCTTGTATTAACCCTAATAATCCCCATCCAGTCAACTCAAACACCAGGTTTTGTTGGAATCTGTTAGGATGGGTACTGGACCCCAAAACCTTTACACTGGGTATAGTATTGGCATACAACAGTTTGTGTGTACAGTTTGTCAATAATTATGGTGTTGGGATTTACAAGGATGTGTAAGGTTCTTAGTAAATTACACAAGGGAGTAAGGGCAAGCAAAGTAATCTAATTATTTTATCAATATTGTCAATATTGTTTTCTTCAAAGAAGGCCGTTATCATATTACCCCTCCCTGCCCCCCAAAAAGGTTCTTGCCCGTAAAGTCAAGTCACCGCTCGCGGTGCGATATGAGCTTCGGCCAGGCTGGTACAGTAGATGCTCATATGCTGGCCTGCTAAAATTTAAGGCCGTGGAGAACACAGTGTAATAGCCATCTTTCTATCCTACCAGCGCCATATGTTTGTAATTAAATTTTGAATTTTGAACAGGATATAAAAAAAACCTTTTATTACTGGTCAGTGTTCTTTATATGGTTTATGTAAAGAGGGGTCGAAATAAACAAGATTTTTAATTAGTGTATAGTGGTCATTATGGTTTGCAGGTACAGCCAGTATGCATTTTGGGAAAATGTTTGAGTGATATACATGTAGTTACACAAGAATGTTGTGTGTGTCTGCATAAACAGGCTTTTTCTTGATTACATAAAGACGGTATGTTTAATGTGTCAATTGATGAGCAGGACACTCGTTGGAAATATGGTTACTCGCATTAATTACACAAAAATGAATGCCAAAATTTACCTTTGTTTAATTCAGTAGATTTTGTTGAGTGAAGCTGCAGTAACTAAATGAGTATTTTTACAAGAAAAAAATGTGTGGAAAAGTATTCAGGTACCTGTATAGATGATATAGGTTAATATATATAAAAAAGGTTAAAATAAAGCCTAACATTCTTTAGACTTTTTTGTAATGGATTAGTACCTAAAAATTTTGCATTACTTTTTTGCATTTACTGTTCCCTTTTTTTTTGTATGCTTGTTTAGAAATTTTTGGCCAAGGAGATCATGGTTACGATACATTTAGGTAAGTGTTACTTTTTTAAAAATTCTGTATTTCTGTAAAACTTTTTACTTTTAAATTTTACTAAAAATTTCATTTTTGTTGTTGTTGACTTAAAATAGTATTTCCCGTCTGTAATTGTTTTACTGGCTTCGGGGAAAAAATGTACTTTTTTTTTTGTCAGACACATTGGGTTGTAATGAAAAAAATAGGAAGTAAATGCTAGGAAGTACAAGCAAATAGCACAAGCATTTACTTTGAAGTAACTTAAGGAATTTAAGCAAATGCTTGAATTTGTACAAATAGAAGTTAAGTTTTACTGTTCAGCCTTTTGCTATTAATTGAAATGGTAGTAAATGCTTCATAACTTTTTTTTTGTATTGGACAGCCGAATAGTTCATAACAATTTAGTGTTTTTATTGTTATTCATACAGATGCTAATCATTGCTTAAATTTGGTAGTAAAACCAAATGCTAGTTTTAAATTCATACAACCCAGATAGTCACTTTTGTGATCAACTAGCAATTGATTTTATGGTCTTATTCATACATACCTCATTCAGTACAATTACAGATAAACTATAAAAGTCAATTCTAATTTTCTTTTTAAAGACAAATCTACCAGTATACAGTATAGGTTGGCCCAAAACAATCGGACAAGCACTAAACTGTGCCATGTGCGGTTTCTCAGTGCAAAACAACTAGCTACATGTACTGTCTGTGCTTCACAAAATAGGGTCTAGAGCTTAAACTACTGGCCCAAATTGAGATATCTTGGTATCATTTTTCTTCTAGAAAGATTCTCCATCCATTGGTAGTTTTGGCCTCAGGGTAGTGGAAGTATGCTTTTTTAATAGGCCACCCTATATAAAGTGTATGTATTTGATGGCTGCTTTAAAGGTAGAATACACCATTTGCAGATATCGAAAATTTGGACTACCAAATTATTAATTATTAAGAAAAATCTTGCCTACGCCCGCTGATCATAAAACTCTGGACAGGTCAGTTAAACAATATTTACTATAAAATACAACCTTCAAAATCCATTCATTCCTGATAATTCAATCAATTACCAATGGTGTATCCTATACCTTTACGGATGTGTGTACATGTACATGCATACCGGATGTTTGTTTGTTTGCCTTTATAGTACATTTTGTCATTAAGCCTTACTATGCATAAATAATGTATCATTAAGGCTTTTAATACCATCATATTTTAATTTCTACAGTTGTTGGATTTATTATAACCACTTTTTTGTCTTTTGCTTCTCACATAACATTTGGAATTTCATTCCAATTTTATTTGTTGTAACCATTTATACATGTATTTGTTTTCTTTTCAACAGAATTCCTGCTATCGTCTACAATCGCAGAACCTTTCTAGCTTTTTGTGAAGCTAGGAAGAGTTCATTCCGGGATTGGGGGAGCATGGATCTGGTTCTGAGGAGGGGGATATTGAAAGACGATAAAGTCATATGGGGCGATATTCAGGTCATAGCTTCAATACCCGACTACAGGTAAATTATTCGGCTCTTGCGTACCGTACTTCATAATAGCCCCTAACATTTGTTTATCCTTGTTGCAATGCCAAATTCTTTGATTTTATCTAAGGATGAGAATCCATAGTTAATTTGCTAAGTGAAATCTTTCACGTGTCATTTAGACATTTATAGGACCTGCTACAACCTTTAGGTTGACATATAGAGGGTTAGGGTTAATAAGGAAATAAAAATGTGGCTGGCTGATTTTAAACAGGTATGTTTAAAGCCTGCTCATGAGCCTGAACATATTAACCAGTTCGCGCCGGGATTATTTTAACATCGCCGAGGGGCGGGATTATTTTTAACGAAACTCGATCCGAAGCGTGTTCAGGCGGATAGTGCCAGAAAGCACACCCACGCATTTCCGGCCTTGCTCGCTGCTGACAGACATTTCCGAACTTGAACTTGGCGTGTTTATGCGTCATCCGTTTTGAATTTGGGGAAAACTTTGCGTTTATATACGTCATCCGGCGCGAACTGGTTAACATTGTTCAGGCCTGTCCCATGAGCCAGTTTTAAATATACTTGTTTAATACTGGCCAACCCCATTTTAATTTCCATTCATAAATACGTCAAAATAAGTAACAAATTTATAATTTTCCCAACGATTTTGTTCAACAATTTTACCTTGTGTTTTGAGGAACACCCCTCCAGCTATTGTAATGGTATGTGCCTCAAGCGTGTGCCCTTATATGGAGATTGACGCGCGCGTACGTTTCACCGGCTACTTAATACGACGTGATAATGGTGGCGTGATGGCATTTGGACCTATTAATATATCGACTCATTGGTTGTATCATTGCGCATGCTATGTGAGGGTCATGGACCAGACTTCATAGGAGTCCAAATTGAATGTGACACCGAAAAAGCATGTAAAACTGGCTGGGCCATGTTTAAAGGTAGGATACACCATTGGTAATTGCTTGAATTATCATGAATGGGTGGATTTGGGGGGTTGTATTTTATAGTAAATATCGTTTAACTGACCTGTCCGAAGTTTTACAATCATGGATGCCGAGAAAAGCACGAAAAACGGCGTTTGTTTTCAACCGGCGTCGAGTAGTTATTCTTATGTTATCTTTGGTTTTTTCGGACGCGATCGCAATTATTTTGCTGGATGCCCAGAATCATCATTTACTTTCAAATGAGTAAGGTATTTCTTAATAATTCGGTAGTAAATATTTGCAAATGGTGCAAGTGGTGTATCCTACCTTTAATTTTGTCGGTCGTTTGAACATACCCATATGTCTGGCTCTCGACCAATAGGAAGGTATTTAGGAATAAAGATTTAGAACCTTGCTTGCATTACATGTAATTCTAACGTTTTGATTTCGATTTCATTTCCTAGAACAATGAACCCAGTGCCCATAGTCAACAAACGAAACAACGCCATCGTTCTTGTCTTCGTCGCGTTCCCTCAGGAGCTTTCGGAAGAAGAACTCGTCAAGGGGCAGGAGTACCAGCAGAAAGTGCTGGTAACCAAATCCAGAGACAATGGGTTAACATGGAGTGAACCACGCGACGTTACAGAGACGACGTTAGGAACGATGGACCCACTGCCTCATATATATGCGTCAGGTACATTGTACATCTCCTGAATACATTTGAAATAAATGGAGCGATACAACATTTGCAAATATGTCAAAAATCAAAACTACCTGTACTGAATTATTATGAAATATGTGACGCGGTATGTCAGGCACTTTTGGGCAAGAAGTCAATTTTGAGTTTTTGCAATAATGTAGTAAAATGTAGACCTTTCTTTTTTAAATGCCACCTTGGTTTTTTTTATTGGATATTTCAAAGTAAAGATATTGAATTTTGAAATCGCATTGTCTGAAATGTTAAAAGAGTTTCGTATAAAAAATGCTTTGTCAATGAAGTTCTAGTTTGAAACTTGCACAGAACTTTTTTTTTTTTTTATATCCATTGGAAAAACCTGACTTTTGTCAAATACTGCCCCCAATTTATCATATTTTGTTAGTCCACAGTTTGTTTGCAATTAGTTACTCATCAATGAATAGGTGCAAGTCATTTTGTTGCATTTCTGGTTTCGTCACAAGATAATTCCTTGACATCTATAAATTGCTCCGTTTCGTCTGAAAGAAGTCAAGGAATAAGACTAAAATGTTCTTGTTTTTTTTTTCCACTGTCTATGAACTCAAAACTTTAAATAGGTCAGCGTCATTATACTATGAGTTCTCGAATTTACCCACCCATTTTCAAAATATAACAGCAAAAGCAAATGGTGTATATACTCCTCCAAATTCCTCATTGCAAAATGCAGGATTTTGCAGGATTGAGGTCACTTGGAGTTTGATGCATTGCAGGATTTTGCAGGATTGAGGTTACTTGGGGTTTTACCCCTGCAGGAATATGGAGGATTCAGGTTATCAGGCTGAATGTGACACACAAGGATTTTGCAGGATTGAGGTCACTTGGAGTTTGATGCATCGCAGGATTTTGCAGGATTGAGGTTACTTGGGTTTTTACTGACTGCAGCCAGGGCAAGACTGCAGGATTTTGCAGGATACAGGCTGTATGGTCACCAGTGACCAATATTGGAGGATTTTGCAGGATTCAGGTTACTTGGAGTTTTAACAATTTAGGAATTGGAGGATTTTGCAGGATTCAGGTTATGTGTAAGTAAAAATGGGTAGGGAGTTAGGGTTAACTTTTTTTGTGTAGATTTTCTAAGCCTTTTATTACAATTTTTCAGTGCACTGTTTTTTTTTCTTTTCCTTCTGTAAACCTTGAAGGTCCTGGACACGGAGTTCAGTTGGCATCAGGACGGCTGGTTGTTCCTGGTAACGTTTTCTGGAAACCACCACATGAGCCCGGTGAGACATTTGATTTTGTTCTTGACTCTACAGCCCAGCCATCTAATTTGTATCTCTTTTTAGTTCTACAGTACCCACATTTGATTACTTCCCTGCGCTTACTCATGCTAGCGCGACTGTGTTCAATTTAAAGGTAGGATACACTATTTGCAGATATCAACAAACTTTACTACCGAATTATTAGGAAATATCTTACTTATATGAAAGTAAATAATTATTGTAGGAATCCAGCATAAGGATTGCGCTGGATATCCTGTAATTGTTTCGAAAAATATAATTTTATGAGAAACAAAATCGCAACTGCCATCCGGTGATCGCGAAAAAAACCAAGAACAACATAAGAACCACTGCCTGATGCCGGTTGAAAACGAACGTCATTTTTTGTGCTTTTCTCAGCATCCATGATTGTAAAACTTCGGACAGGTCAGTTAAACGATATTAACTATAAAATACAACCCCCAAAATCGACCCATTCATGGATAATTCAAGCAATTACCAATGGTGTATCCTACCTTTTAAATCTCACGGTTACTTTGGTAAGTATCCCATAGGCCCATGCCATGCGTCAGCGGTGGGATTTATTCAAAAAGGAAAAATGTTATCCAAATTAATCTGGAGTAAAGATGAAGCATCATGAATTAATTCTGAGAGTTTCTTAAGAAGGAAAACAGATCTTGTCACGTTTGCTAGTAGATGGGTATTAACGTCTAAACGTCACTCATTTAAGATTGTTTGTTTACTCTCTCATACTGCGCATGTACTGTGCATGTCTCCACACCTAAAATATGTGAAGTTTTCCAGCAAAATGAGACGGAACTGAGCAAAGGGCATAGTTGAGAAAACTGCAAAATAATAAAAAAATGGGTGATTTGTTTTTATTTTTTCTCAGATTTATTGATATTTGTAATCTTCAGTTTGCCTTCTAACTATATTTTGTTAATAAATAGTATGGCAGTAGTGAAATAAAAGTGTTTTAAAGAAAAACAATTGACATTTTCCATATTACATATACAAAACTCAAAACTTCAAGAGCCTTTTTCTCAATATTTTACTTTAGCGATATGTTGATAAATGAGAACTTTGAACAACCATCACTCTTAATGGAATGTCTGATTAAAGTGCAACAAACGGCATTGTAAGGAGAATTTTATCTTCTTTTTTTAAATATCTGAGAACCCTCATTTCAACCTCTGCCCAGTGCCTCTGCCCAGGCTTTTTAAAACCCTCTTATGATAATCTGTTGTCATAAACAAAAGCAACTCAACCTTCCCTGTCCTCAGCAAAAATGCTGCATTTTTTCGAGGGGGACACCCTGTATAGTTTTTTAATTCTTTGGCATGTCAGGCTTCTTAACTGAGATCAAATACAAGATTCTGGAGTTCTTTGACTGCTTCTACAACGCACAAGGCCGTTCCATGGTGATATACAGCGATGACGGAGGCGAAACGTGGGAGCAGGGAGGCGGGGTACCAGCTGCCTTTGACCAGGAAGGCCAACCGGTAAATGCCAACGAATGCCAGGTAAGGATCAAACACTGGTATTCAAATTCTCTCTCGTCAAACCAGCTAAGTGTTTTGTTTTGGCTCGTTTTAGAAAAATAACCTATTTTTTTATTTCTTGTTTACATACATTTATAAAACAAGTAAGGACCTTTTGATTGGTTTACTTTTTAGGAAGGGGGGGGGGGGGGGGGGGGTAGTGACATGGCCTGGGTTTAATATTAATGTCTGAGTATTCAGGAATAATAGTGCGATAGAGAAGTTATAATCGTGTGGTTCAAAATCGGTTAGGGGTCTGGTTGCTGATAAAGGCTCAAGCTGGTTTTTAGGGCTGTGCATCAGAACCAGAGGCCAATTTCACGGAGCTGCTAAGCACACAAATTTGCTTAGCATGAAAAGTTGTCCTTGGTAAAAACAAGGTTACAGACCAAATTTGTACGTGATCTTTATTGTTTTTGATTTATAATCAGCTGTTTTTTTGCCTAGCATGAAAAACACGTAGAATTTGGCTGATAAGTTTTGGCTGCAAAGCCCCAAACGCCCTCAATCCTGCAACTTCGTAGTGGCCTCAATCCTGCAAAATCCTGTAATTTGTAAAGTGGACAGTTTGGGATGGTTAGGGTTTAACAGGGTTTCAATTATGGCTGGTGATAACCACCCATACGAGACATGTTCAGACTCGACCAATAGCAATAAGTAAACTGTTAGAGGTTTTGGGGGATTTTATAGTGCAGTGTCCGTTCAAAATGTTTCTCCAGTTCGGAACAGGCAAATTGCTTGGTCTCCGGTACTAGCCCTGCAAACATGGCGGTACAGAGTGTATTTGAATAGCAGCAGTGCGTGGCGGTTTATACCGCCATGTTTGCGGGTCTAGGTCTTCGGTATATTGCAGCTTTTTTGAGAACCGCTCATCCAAACAACTTGACACTGCACGATCTTTATACAGTGCCCGGTTCTGGAGATAATCGAAATACGGATAGGCACACAGACAGATAGATAGACATACCCGCAGACAGACATACAGAGAGTTTTTGAATTATAGATGGAAACCGTCCAGTAGAATGAAATTACGTTTAGCACTCATGCAGATTTTCTCTACAATCCCTCTTTCGTCAATGTCTTCTGCTCACGGATGAATTGCTCCCAAAATGCATTTGAAGATCTGTTGTCTCTTTAACGAGGAAGTGTACTTTTTTCTGTTGCATTTATGGAAATGGTAATTGGTTATGGATATTCTGAAGACCGGACACCTGTTCAGTGAATGGTTTCGCATTTATATGGCGAATTGTTGTATTTATGCACCTGTCACTTGTAATTCATTCAAAATATAATATTTGTTTTGGGTCACACACCAAAAAAAAAAGATTTTATACACTTATATTTTACACAGTACAAATTGGTAATTAAATTTACGGTAAAATGAAACAAACAAAAAATTAAAAGTTTTCTTTTTTAATCATGTATTTGAAAGTGAGTTCTATGTTTTAGTTTGTTGAGATAGCACAAATAATTTCAGTATGCATGCATGTTTTTTTTATATTAAGTAAAACAAAAATCATGATAGTTGAGATCATTTGACCTATGTTTATGGCACCCTTAAAAATATATATATATAATTAACTCAATTTTAATATTGCAAAATATCTGGGGTATCCTTAATCTTGCCTCGAGATAATAAACAAGAAAATGTCTTTGGTCTAATTAAACTCACCAAAGTGACTTTGTGGAATAGACGTCAACATTTACTCTAAGTGCATGTAGGAGCCTATAGGTTGCTCAGCATTACTTGAGGATCTTCTTTTTTTTCTTTTCACCCTTTGCTATTATCACGTAAGATAGTAAAATAATAAATCCTTCAGACAGCAGCGCAGCATTCACAACCGAGTATCAATCGCCGAGCTAGAGACTTAAGTCTCCGGAACCTCGGGGGAACATGCAACTCTGGTAGAAACAACATCAAATATAAATGCTAAGACGATTAGGGCACTTATGGCAAAGTCAGGTTTTTGACGGCCAGCGGTTCTGGGGCTAAAGGAGTGTTTTTCCTGGCCTACTAAACTGTGCGGGCACGCAAACTATCCTCTGGGGAAAAAATCGACCAGTCAAGTAATACCTGAGTGTGTCAGAATGCCAGCTTTGCTTAATCCAGGAATTGGTGGCAGATGGTGTAGGCGTTGGTTGAATATTGATTTCTCTGTTGCCAATTAAGTCAAACCTTGGACAGCTATTGTCTCTCACATCAGTTCCGGTTATTGGTTCACTTTTTCGGGAGCCTTGATAAATAAATTCATATCCCATCCCTCTTTTTATTTAATTAACCAGTTCGCGCCTGAGGACGAATACATGCAAAGTTTTTCCAAGGTTCAAAACGGCGGGATGACGCATAAACACGTCACGAGCAAGGCCGGAAATGTCTGTCAGCAGCGAGCAAGGCCGAAAATGGGTGTGCTTTCCGGTAGCATCGGCCTGAACCCGCCTTGGATCAAGTTTCGTTAAAAATTATTCCGCGCCCCGGCCCGGTGAATGTTACAATAATCCCGGCACGAACTGGGTAACATCAGTCTTGCATAAATTAATTAAGTGCCTATTTTTCAGTGCAGCGTGCACTGTGTTAATTTATTTAATTAATATATTTATTAATTCTGTTAATATTGTGACAGACAAATAAACGCAGGCAAAAACATAACCTCATTGGCTGAGACTATTTCAGTGCAAAACAATTTGGCTTGATTGCAACAGACTGCAAGCGCGCACCTCATTTTGTAATTTGATTTGACCAGTGAATTGGATTTGCCTTTTAGATGAGATTTGGCTCTTAGATGAGATTTGGCTCTTAAGTGTTTTGGAAGCCTTTGAAACCACACTGAGTTGTAATTAGGGAATAGTACCCGGTCTTCACTTTGTAATAATGACCGGGTTGGGGGATGCCGCTGTTATTGGACTGAGCCGAAGGCTCGCACAGTATCAATAAACTGTTAAATAGCTCTAAATTATGTGACTTTTCTTTCAGCGATATTTCTAGACTTTTTGCGTTCATGTTCAGGGGCCATAATTTAGCTAAATATACATGGTACCCTGTCTCTTCGATAAGCGTTGTTATTATTACCCATACTGGTATTTTGAGACGAGAATTTATATTTCATGAACAGACTTTATAACGACAACTTATCTATCTCGTGCAGCAAGGCGCTAACGTTAATAGATAATACATATCACGCATAAATTTGAAAAATGCTGTGCTCACTGATACAAATGTTTTATGCGCACATGTATTATAACGGGCAGTATCAAGATTTGACGCATGCTTGGTTCACGTACACCTACTGCTATATTGTTACAATCGTAGCCTTGCATGATGCTTGATCAATGCTGGTTCAGGGGCCATTTTTGTTGCTTGTTCTTGAAGCCGGTCTTTATATCACATGTTAATACACCGATGATCGAGTCTCGAACAATCAGAAGCTATCAACTCTCCAAGATATATATTAATCAAAAAATTTTCTGCTTGGACATAATGCAACGATGGACTGCCTTAAGGTATCAATAATTGTTAGCTTTTGATGAAGTTATTAACCTTTGACATCGAGCTGGTTGTGCACATTTGGTGAGTCATATTATGCAGGACTGGGCATGTTCAGAATTAATGGAAAGCCATAATGCAGATATTAAAGCTGCACTGAGTAAACCATTTGTCAGCAAAAGTGAGGCAAAAGTGCTTAAAATCTAAAGACATGTGCTTGACAAAAAACAGGAAACATTTTAGCTCTGTGAATGCTGTGCATTCCCCGATAAAAATTTTTTTTACAATTTTTATTTCAATTAAAAACCACCTCCCCTCCCCCACTTGCTTGCGTGCTTGGCAAAAGAAACAAATTATATAGAGATTTTAGTGTTAATATTTTACAACAAGTTAATTTGTTGGGTCGGTTACACTTTGTTGGATAGCTGCAAATACTGCAACTTTAACCAGTTCGCGCCAGAAGACGTATACATATACACACAAAGTTTTCCCCAGATTCAAAACGGATGACGCATAAACACGTCAAGAGCAAGGCCGAAAATGTCTGTCGGCTCGGCTCGGCTCGGCTCGGCTCGGCTAGGCTAGGCTCGGTGCTGTTAAAATAATTCCGGCACGGACTGGTTAATTGTCATGTTTACTACATGTACCAGTAGTCCTAATGTTTGCACCGTTAGTAATTTAACTTGTGGCTTCATTTTAGAGGAATACTAATTTTAACTAATAAATTGTGACAATACTGAATTTAAAGGGCACTTTCAAGTTCCATAAATGTTCCCATACCATATCACAATTAACCTGACTTTGCTCATTACCACAGCCATGGTGGATCTCGTTTGAGGTTGTAAACTGGTAAGTTACAGCGTTGATTCTTTTACTTCGCAGAGTGCTCTGAAACCTTTGCTATAGGATAGGAAACTAAAGGGGTGTATTTTACATGTAGATGTAGCCGTCAAAGACACATTAACCAGTTCGCGCCGGGATTATTTTTACATCGCCGAGCCGACGGGCGGGATTATTTTTAACGAAACTCGATCCGAAGCGTGTTCAGGCCGATAGTGCTGGGTAGCACACCCACGCACTTCCGGCCTTGCGCGCTGCTGACATACATTTCCGAACTTGAACTTGGCGTATTTATTCGTCATCCGTTTTGAATTTGGGGAAATTTTTGCGTTTATATACGTCATCCGGCGCGAACTGGTTAAGTGAACACTCTTTAGCATCATATTCCCCTCAGACCAGTCACAACATAAACAAACTCGACAATCATCCCCTACAATCCCCCCACATTAACGGAACGCGCACCGGCCACATGAGCCATGAATAATGGGTTTATCGCAAGCATCCAAAGATTGATTTTAGTTCGGCATGGGTTGTCTCACTAGTCCAGTGTGATATTTCATACAGATGTCACAGAACCAAAAATGCATTCCGTCGGGTTGTATTTTGAGTGCGTGCACATTTTGTATCTATGCTGCATGTATGCCTCTTGCATGTGATGTGTACTACATGTAGGGCTGTTTAAAAAAAAAACAGCTTAGGCTCAGTCTTCGGCTCCACCACCATTGCCAAACTGCTTGAACGAACCTGTAGACTGGGACGAAGATAGGGTTTGAAAAACAGCTAAGTCTGATCATTCCAGGTACCGATGCATAATCCTCTCTACCATCAGAATTTATGTTAATATGCCCGACAATTTTCTTGCCCAATGTCCACTATATACGCATGTACCTCGGATTTTAAAGGTACAGTAGATCATTTTGTCAGTTGTGCATTTTTATCATTTGAAGCAGTAAAGTGCATAAAATCTCAAAATGAAAGGTGCTTGACAAATAACCTGATGAAGTTTTGCTGTATATTCCAAGAAAACTACATTATAAGATTTTGAACCAACCAAAAATAGCATCCACTTGCGCATGTGCGTCGTCCCAACAATTGCGTGGACTATTCGTCGATTACAAACCCACTACTAACAAAAATTTCCAAAGATGCGTCTTTAAGGTGCATCTTTGGAAATGAATTTTTTTAAATTTTCTTATTCAAAATGACAGCATATTAAAATTGTACAGGGAGTTTTAATAGTGTCGTTAATATCTTGACATCAAGTAAGCTGTTAAATGATATTTACTGTAAAATACAAGCCCCCAAAAACCACTCATTACTGATAATTCAACCAATTGCCAATAGTGTATCCTACCTTGAAATTGTTTTATTTTAGGCTAAGCATGAATGACCACAAACGGCAAACATACATGCATTGCTGATGAACAACACAAATTATTATTATGAAAGTACTGGTACCTTATATATGCGCATTTAAACGATTCCCAACCCCCCTCCCCCTCTAAAAACATATTATTAAAGGAATCGTATACGTTTGGTAATTGGAACCCACTGTTTGTTTCAATCCTATATAGTTATAGATATATACCATAAAACTAATCTGTAAAAATTTCATTTCAAAAGGTGGTAGCGATTTTGAGATATTGCTGAAAATTTGGAGCGGTTATGTCCACGCAGGAAGAATAATCTGCATTGGAATACACAATCTGAGAAACGTCACTGCAGTAACGCTTCTTCCAATTTTTGTGGATAAAAAGTGATATCTTTTTCCATACTAACCGCAGTACTTCAAAGTAAAAAGTTTCTAAAAATGCATTATACTATCCAAAGCTGCTTTACTTCTTACTAAGTAAGTTTTTATTGCCATTAATATTTGAAGTAATTACCAAACGTGTACGACCCCTTTAAATAGTAAAATGTTGTGCTTACCAAAAAGTACCAGCAACATATTTCATAATTAGTTGTCTAGCTGTTTGAAACAGTCATAAAATTAAAGCACTGAATATTCAAATATGGCAATCGCATTGTAAACAGATGTTTGAAGTGCAAAAAAAAAGGGGAAAAAATACCAAATTAAACACGATAATCACAAGCTCGTAGGCATTTGTTGCAGAATAGCAGTTTATCCTTTACTAGATACATTGGAGGTCCAACTAGAAACTTGTTTGTGTGGGAAACACATCTCTGTTCTCAACACATCCACCCAAATTGAACCTAAACTTGTGTAGATGCAGGATTTTACAACCACATTTTTTTCTCCCATTCTTAAATACCTTTCGGTCAAAAAGTCCAAACAATTTAAAAGTTTACCATTTATAGAGGTGTAGTGTGTGATTTCAGGACTGTGAAATACAGACTCAATTGGTAGCATAGCGTATGCTGTGGGAGGTTCCAACCAATAAAAGGAGAAATTTCACCAGACCTGTACACGCTTAAAACTAAAGTGTTGAATCAACCTTATAAGGGTGCAGTCAGTGACTACTCTTTTAAAGTTGTGATTTCAACCGTAAAATTGATGAATTTAACATATTGTTGAATGTTTAATTCATCAGTTTTATGTTTCAAATTCCATTTTTTAAAGAGTCTTCACTGACCGCACACTTATAAAGTTAAATCAAAATTTTGGTTTTAAGCATGTTTCAGTGGAGTCCAATTTAATGTGACACCGGATTTTTTTTTTAAAATCAGTTGGTGTTTTTTTCAGCCATTTAAAACCAGCCACGGGCATTCGACCAATAGGAATGGCTAAAATATCTTAAGTATTTATGAATTGTTTTATACATTAAGTACCATATCACCTGAAACAGCTGCAGCAGAGGAATTAATAACTTGCAGTCTCATATTAGGCAGCTGTGCAAGTCAATATTACTTGATTGATTAAACAGTGTTTACAAGGGCACACTGTAATAGATAATTAATGTGTAAATATACACGCATATAATTTTTTGGTGCACCATGGACACCATACTAATATTTGACATGAGGGAGGAATTTAGGAGCAGTACAAAGCAATGTTTCTCTTGAAACTTGAAGCCGAGGCGCTGGATTATTTTTAACAAAACTCGATCCGAGGCGGGTTCAGGCCGATGGTACCGGGAAGCACACCCACCATTTTCGGCCTTGCTCGCTGCTGACAGACATTTCCGGCCTTGCTCGGGATGTGTTTACCGTCATCCGTTTTTAATCTAGGGAAAACTTTGCGTGTATATACGTTCTCCGGGGCGAACTGGTTAACTACAAGTACGGCGATTGCGAAAAAAACTAGAACAACATAAACAAAACAAAAAGCCTCGGCATCTATGATTGTAAAACTTCGAACAGGTCAGTTAAACGGGATTTACTATAAAATACAACCCCCCCCCACCCCCCCCAATCCACCCATTCATAATAATTCAAGCAATTACCAGTGGTGTATCCTACGTTTATTAAGATGCATTTTGTCGGTTGTATTGTCTAATTTCTAGCCCCCGCTGCAACTTATTAAAGTTATTAGAATCATAACCCTTTGTTTTGAGAAAAGGAAGTGCATAGTTTTTGATCTGTGCACACTTTAACCTGAATTCAAAAAGGAATTTTACCAAAAAAATAAAAAATTGCCAAGACTGAAAAGAGTAAGTTAAAAAATATTCTGTTCAGATATGACAGAATAGAGTTTTTCAAATAGTTAGTAAAATCCCTAAATTGACTTTTCAGTAAAAAAAATTGTTGTTTCTACTTGTAACTTTTTAAAAGCCAAATTGCGACTTTTCGCTCATTTTTTGATGCCAGGTCACATATTCTGATAACGGGAAACAAAATTACAACAAAATTGTATTTAAAAGGGTGTTAACTTGTAATGCTGTGTAAGGAAATGCAGTTTCTCATTTCAATAAAATAAAATGGAAGAGAAGTTGTGTCAGTTCTTAATTGTCAGCGACAATTGTTTATTTCTGAAAATATTTTTTTTATTTTGTATTACAACGTTTACATTGTTTCTACCCAATTGTGTTGCATTATTGCTACCCCATGCATCTTGTGTACAAAGTCATGAGAGTTTGCCACATATGGCAGAGGTTAAATGCAGGTTCTCTGTCAATAAAAATGACAATCTCCTTTCATAATTAGATTCTTTCTATTTTTAGAGTTTTTGTACGCAAAACAAATGCAGTTGTCTATTTACTGTGGTATAGATCCCAGCAGCCAATTTGTCCTGAAAATTGGAAAATGAGTCATTATCAGTAACCATGATATAAATAATTTGTAAAAGAAGCCAAATTGGAGAAGAAAACCAGATCCGGAACTGAAATCCAAGTGGGATTGATATCAGTATATAGGAAAATAGTTCAGAAGTCTGTTTATAAGTCGGAAATTGCGTGGGAATTTGAAATAGGAATCAGTTAAACGGGCAGGTTAAGATTCTGTTAAATTTGTTCTTAATTTTGTTGTAAACCATAAGACATAAAGAAGAGTATGATTGGAAATTATTGAGCAACCACTTTGTCAGTATGTTTTTTGGGTTGGTTTTATTTTTCTTGCATACTTGCAAACTTTAGATAGTAGAATTCGATGACGGCAGAGCCTACATCAATAGCAGAACCCTGGGTATCCAAACGCCACGGCAACAAGCTTTCAGCCAAGATGGCTGCTTGACCTTTAATCCCGGTGAGCTAGCCACTCAGCTTCCAGAGCCGGGACACACTCTGACCAAATGGATTCCTTCGGTTCGTAACTTTGGTGGATGCCAGGTAGGGTTGATTAAAATTAGGGCTAGTACAGCCTATAAGTGATCGGTTGTGCCTTTGATGATACAAACATGGAATATGGCACAAGCATAAAATCCGGCACACAGTTGGAGTATGTCATGAAAAAAATATTTGGATGTAGGGCCATTGCAGATTAAGAAGCACACTAATTTTTACAATATCTGTTTGTTATTCTACCTATATTTCTTCAAAGGACAAATCTGCAATGGCCCTATACCCAAATATCTTCCCATGACTGTGTGCCAAATGTTTAGCATTATCAAAAGGGATGTAATTGGCTCTCTTTTGTCTATTGTCTTATCGTTTCTTCACTAACGATGACACCCGGGTCAACACACTAGGTTAGCCCCGGGTCATGCGATTAGCTTTGACATTTCCGTCATACTTGCCCCGGTCAGTCACCACAGACCCTGCTCGTGGAGCAGATTAACAGGTTAAATACATAACACGCCTGTGTCGTTCATTCCAATCAAGGGATTATTGCAGCCGGACAGTGGATAAGTTCAAGTGGGCCTAACATAAATTTAATTTGAGGTATAAATATAATTATTTCTTGAGCTCATTTTGACTTTAGAAGTTGTTATTCCAGCCCAACATTGTTACTTGTTTGTGTCTGACGTAAAGCAGTAAATCTCAAAGTAAGTCTAAAATGTCCACCTTTCCATCCACTTGTAGGCCAGTATTCTTGGGTTCCATGCACCCAGCAGTGTGCCGCCTGATGCCTATGACATGACTACATGGGTGCTATTCTCCAACCCTGCAAGCACCGAGACCAGAGTCAATATGTCTGTGCGCCTCAGTCGTAATGGCTGCCGGACGTGGAGTGCCCCCTGGCAGCTGAACCCGGGGGCCAGTGCGTACTCGGACCTGGTCGGTTACGAGACGCGCACCAGTGATGCAGCGCCGGTCTTGAACTTTGCTTGCCTGTACGAGTGCGGTAGTTTGCACCCGTACGAAAGGATTGTGTTCCAAACGTTCACGTTAGAGAAAATGATGCAAGGCGTTGGCATGGAAACCAAAGCTGAAGCCATTCAAGAAAATACCCAGGTAGAAACGTAAGAATACTCGTGGTATTTGTGATATCTTCAAGCTTAGTACATGTATTCAAATTCCCAACATTATTTTTCAGTGTGTCTAAAAAATCTTGGGAATTTTCAAATGCGGTAAATTTTGAACGAATGTTTTGATACATTTTGAATGAGAATTGCAAAGTTTCTGGGGAAGGAAACTTCTTTTTTTTGCACAGGTACTTCTTTTGGGGTTGAAAATCATAATTATTTTAGCAAGAATTTAAGAGGGAATTAGATGTTGCACTCAAATACACCTTCCAAAGTTAAATCTCCCTAGATTACAGATTGTTTTCCTCACATTTTTCTTAACCCTTACTTCACCCTTACTTCCTAGTGAAATTTACGATGAACCATACCCATCCTGCTAAATCCCAACACCATGTGGCAAACATTACCTGTACACCAGACTGTTGGACTGTAATTTTGAAGGTATGCCCATGCAGGAATAAGGTATGCCGAACCCAGTCTAAAAGACCATCAATTTAGGAGTTCAGTACCCATCCTAACAAATCCCCTGGTGTTGGAGTTTGAATAGATGGGGATTGTTAGGATTAAATAAGTAAAACTGGAGCCCAGTTTGGGGAAACGAAATATACAGCTATTTCTTTACCAATTTATGATCTGTGTTTACCAAAGGTAGCTTGTGCAAAGTCAGCCGCCTCATCCAACCTTGCTTCCATTTTTGTGTCGCCTAAAAGTCGTGAATTGTGTATGTTAAAGTTTCAGGTTAAGCTTTTGGAGAAAAACAAATTCTACATGCTTTCATGAATTTTTAAGAAACTTGGATGCAGGTTGTGAAGACACAATTCTTCATCGGATTACTGAGTTCAAAGGTCATGTAGGGGTCATTGTTCAAATATGCTTTAAAGTATTGTTTTGTTGTCTACAGAATTTGATGGACTTAAAAGTAACATGGATAGTTTTAAAATGCTCAAAATGCAGGAAAAGGTCATATTCGCGATCCACGGATCACTTGTTTCTCGGTGGATCTGACTAGTGAATCCTTTGCCTTTTTTCTGAAAAGTCTTCAGTAAACCAATAAAATACCTTGTTTGAGGCTGCTCATCTGATGAGTGGTAGTCACTCTTGGAAACTTCAGCTGATTGTGCATGTCAGGAGTTTGAACAGTTGGCGTAATTAGTCCTGTAAAATGGAGGGTTGGTTGCATGCCACTTACGGAAAGTCATATATTGATTGAATTGTGTTACACACAACTATGGAGTGCCTTGGCCTTGTGGTCTGGAGCATTGAATTTGTAATCTGTGGGTAAAGCTACAGGTTGTGGGTTCAAGTCCGGCCTTGGACTATGGTACTTGTGCCCTTGGGCAAGACACTTTGTCACTAATTTGCTTTCTCTCCACCCAGGAGTATATACCCAGCAAGATATGGGATGGACGGACTCCCACCTTAGTCCCCCATACCTATACACTCTCTAGACTATCGTTACCTAATGCACCCCTCCTAAAAACCTAACAAGAATTCCTGAGAAAGCACAATGACCATCACAAAGGAGGGGGGGGGGGGGTCTCTTCGTCCCATATATTGCTTCATATGCAGGAGTAAGTGGGTACCTGTGAGGGCAGATATGGTTATTGTGGTTGATTTAGCTGCTTTGCACCAAAATGGCAGCATCGAGCTGTATACTCGCCAGGCAGCTGAGATGGTATTCAGATTGTTTTGCGAGCCCAATGACCGGGGGTAATAATGTGACATCCTTCGCAATTCAGCTTCACAGCTGCCAGTAAGGATATCTAGCCCCATTATTATTATTATTATAATTATTTGTTGCGGTGTTTGTTCAAAAGAGGCTGCAGTATTTATATGCAAATTTCCACTGATTTGGACCAAACATGTTTAAGTGCTTTCCATCACAGTTAAATCGTACAATAGATGTAGAATATAATATGAAATATGTTTTAAAGACTTTTTTTCCTCATCCAACTCTCTCCAAGCTTGCAATTTGTATGTGGGATACAGAATATAATCTTCAAGCAAACTAGAATCCTCGATCCTGATTGGTCGATCTGTGGCAACCACAACAGTGTGATAATACATAACAGCACAATTGATATCGCACTCGTCATATTACGCTATTCGAAGATGTGTGCATCGTTCCTGCTGTACACACGTATAAACGGGATACCCGCTGTAAAGTTTGTGTACAAACATGCACGTTTCATCTTTACTGCATGTATAGAAAAATTCGTTATCCTACTCGCACTCATGGAACACGGAAAATGTAGTCTTTGTGTCCCACATTACCATGAGGCCGAACACATACGCACTAGTTTATTCCTATTCCACTCGGGCTCTTGGGATTGTGTGTAAACAAATGAATATAGAATACATGTATATTTATAAACAGACATTCCTTTATGAAATGTGTTCTAAAGATTACATTTTTTAAATTCAGCCAACTCCCATAAAGTATTTTGTGATGTTGGATGTAGAATATATATAGCAGAAGTTACTTTATGATATCATTTTTGATATTCAGTCAACTCCCATCAATCTTGCGATTTGTAACGTTTGTATGACGTTAATTTTTTTGCAAAGTCCTTTTTGGAAAGTCCTTTTTGGAAATTGCACTTCAGTTATACATGTATATCAATTTTGGCTCATGTATCATTTTAGATCATGTGTTTCCGATCTGTTTATTGTGATGAGGAAAAAACTGAGAATGTTCATGCTTTGTAAGAGCTTGGTATTTTTCTCATTTGTGCTGGAAGGAGAATGCCGTGCAGTTCATAAAGAAAAAAAAATGGGAACAAATTCATATTCCTGAATAATGTATTATGTATGTATTTTTCATATACTGAATGTATGTGACTGTGAAAGAAGAAATGAAGTGTAATATCAAATTAAGCCGTGGAAATGAAATGAAGGCTTCTAAATGTTATACGTATTTGTAGAACTGTTTAGAAAACAGTTTGGAAGAGTGCTTACAAGGTGGTTAAAAAAAAAGGAAACCCACTTTTAACAGCAACTTTCACCTACTTGTTGAGCATAATACCTGTTTTTACAAAGTGACAAAAACCTGGAAAATTTAAAGAAAAAAGAATGATTATAAATGTATGCATATTTTGTTCACTGAGATATGGTAGTGTAAAGATTTCTCTGTTGACAAACAGGTTTGGCACATGAATTTTTTTAACTGCCGGGTACCATATATCATATTATATATCACATATCAATATTTTAGTAACATTATGTTGAAGTTATGAGTTTGAATACGTGTATATTCAGGAAGAGGTTGATAATTGCTGTCAATATGGGTTTCCTTTTTTTTAACCACCCTGTATGAATGGAGTTGTATTCATGTATCAGAAATAGATGATTTTCCCTTTGCCAATGCAACTTCCTCTGGAGCCTAAAACCCACTACCATTTAAATAGTAGGATTATTGAGTGCAATAAATCATAAGCAATAATTTTTAAATGCACTTGTCGTTTGTATTGGTGACTTGCTTCAGGTATAATGAGATCTTTTAAAAAACTATTGGCTACATAGTTAGATGCTGTTCCTTGGTCTATGGTTGCATTTACTGATATTCAGTTTGTTTAGTTTAGATGATTAAACAAATTCACAAAGCTAACCTTCTAACCTTGGGGGCCCATTTCATGGAGCTGCTAATAAGCACAGTTTTGCTCAGTAGATAGGTTACCAGCCAAATCTCCATTTGCTTGTTATGCTAGCAATAATACCAGTCACAAGCATGAATACCAGTCACAAATAATATACAAGGAAACCTGAAAATTTGGTTTGTAACCCAGTTTCTGCCCAGGAAGAATGTTCATGCTAAGCGATTTGTTTGTTCTTAGTAGCTCAATGAAATTAGCCCGCGGTGCCTGCTATGAGCACCGAAAGACGTTCGGCAACTGACGATATTGGGTACCAAAGAGTCATACGGTGCGCACACAAATGTTAAAAAAAAGCTTTACTCGGGCCTTAGAAATAACGGTTGACAATCAATATTACTAAGTTTTAGCTCTCTCTCTAGATGACTAACACAAAACGCTGTATGCGTCGCTATTTTGTGACCGGCTCTGCAATAAAGGGTATTATTAAGTCGCGCTGTGCACTATCATGTAACGGACTACTCAACGTTGAGAGGATAAACATTTCATCAAAATGTGATTTACATATTTTGCCATTAATGACATCTTTAACACCAATATTTTCAGGTTTCATTCCAAGAAATGTTGATTTTGATGATTAACCACATTCATGTGTGCTGCTGTCACTCCAAAGACCCCTGTGTAATTTCCAATCGTAGGCAAGTACATGTATTATATAGGATCTCTCGAATGGTTTTGTTGGTTTTTTTCACTGTAAAAAGTCTGAGATCCTGTCTTGTTAACTCCGACATAATATTATTAATTGTCTAGGGGCCATCCTATAAAAAAAGCTGTACGCGGTAAAGATGTTCCGTTGTCGAATGATCCCTTACAAAAATGTCCCATGGCAACGCCATGGGTTCCCTATGGGACACCATGGGGATCCCATGGGGATTTTGGATGTACTCATGGTGGTCGCTAAACACCATGTACATTAATAGGAACGCCATAGTGCCCCATGGGAACACCCAGTAGCGTACCTACGGGGGGGGGGCAGGGGGGGGGGGGCAGTCTGCCGCCTGTCAGGAGCGGCGCGCGCTAGGATTCGTAGGCCGGCCAGCCGGCCGGCGTGATTTTTTTTCCCAGCATGGTAAAGGCCAATATTTTGCCCCCCCACTTTCTACCAATAACCAATCGACAGTTCACTGTTAACGGCGTTTGGAATAGGTAGGCCATATGCATTTATTTTCAGAACGGGCATTCACTGTAATTTCACACACAATTTTGACTTTCAGCGCTACAAAAATGATGAAAATCGGCATGCGAACTGTCTAGTGGCGCGCGATTTCACCGCTGTTTCGGCCAGCGCCATTGTGTAGAGCGACATAAGGTTGTGCGCATGTGCCATTTTCAAAACCAGGTCAAGGAACTAGGAAACAAACTGTACCAGTTCTTTATAGTGTATAAGTTAATAGCAGTTCTTTGATTTTGGGTATAACGGAACCTATAATAAGTGCTATTGAAAATCCGGGGAAAAAAGCAAAGAAAAGCAAAGAACTTAAGGCCTCCATTGAGGGAGGGGGGGCGTGCCCCCCCCCCCCCCCCGGGTAAAATGAGTAATAAAAAACCGGGGGTGGGGGGTGGCCCACATTCATATATTTATAATATATTTATAATCTCCGTAATTCTTCATTTTATCTCCATATAATCTTAAAAACTTTTGCTGAAACAATCCGATGAAAGAGGCCAGGAATCGCCTCAGATTGCACCACAAAGCATAATAGAATCCAAAATTTCCCGGGGCCCTTAAGTGCGGGCCCCGGACCCCACGCCGAAAAGGCTTCGCGCCCCGCGCTCACATTTTCAAATTTGGTTGTGCCCCACATTCCTCACAAAACGTATATGTAATATATTTTTATATATATATATACATTCTCTATTATAATCTCCATAATTCTCCATTTTATCTCCATATATTTATTTTACATTTTTGCAAAAAAACTTGCAGAAAAGTGGCAATCGCCTCAGATTGCACCGCAAAGCATATAGAATCCAAAATTTTCTCGGGCCCTTAAGCGGGCCCCGGACCCCCACCCCTCAACCTTCTGACATTCCTCCCAGTGAGTGATTTCTCTTATATCTAGTGATTTTACTGTTTCATTTGTTTTCTTACTTTTTATTACTACATTTATTTTCAATGAGTGAATAGATGCATATTCTGAATATTCGTTTAAAATATTAATTGTGCATGTGGAAATGAAACAAATGCAAATCAATACAATTCAATTCATTGTCAAATACACTTTTTTATATCTCCAAATATGCAGAATTGGGAACATAATATGTCAAAAGTTTCTTCAAAGAGGAATAATAGAAGTAGGTTAATAGAAACATTGTCATTACCAGCGATAAGTTAACCACTGATTTTGTCAAAATTCAATACATTTAACATTAAAAAAAAATGGTAATTCCTTCTTTTAAATCAAAATAGACCAAAGATATACAATCACCCTATCGCAAATACTAATATCAACAAAATCCCTACTGTGTTATTGGGACACCCCCTATTACCCCTTCACCCATTTCCAGTTTTCCACAGCCACCCCCCCCCCCCCCCCCCCCCCCCCTTTGCTCGTCCAAATCGCTTGCCCCCCCCCCCCCCCCCCCCCCCCCCCCTGACGAGGTATGCCAGGTACGCCACTGGGAACACCATACTAGTATTGGAACACCACGGGGACACCATGAAGTATTACAAAGCACCAAAAGGCGCCAATTAACACTAAATAGGCTACGTGTAAACCCTCCACCAAACCCTTATAATTTCATAACAATCATTTTAGGTCAACTCGCTTCCTGACCGACTCGCCCCTTGACCGACTTGCCCCCTGACCGACTAGCTCCTTTAGCCCCTTACAAACTCGCCCCCTGGTCGACTCGCCCTCTGGCCGTATCTCAGCCCACGGATGGAAATAAAATCATAGCTTTTTGTTACAACTAATACAAGCGATCAAATCTGATTCAAAACAGTTATTTTTTCTGTAATAGATAGGCCTAGGCTATTTATATTGCCTGAATGAAGCTGATTTAAATGCAATTGATTGCGCGTATACGTGAATCTCTTTCAATGATACATATTTAATATTGGGAAAAAAATCAAAATGCTACTTGTAGACAGCATACTCTTTTAGCTGTGATCGTCTCATATTTGTTTTAAGTGGAATTGTTAAGAATCTTCTCTGTTTATTATAACAGGGCAACGTATACAGGCCTACCAGTTAGGTTACACAGGCATAAAGCAATAAAACCAAGGTAACTAAAATGAGAAGGTCGTTCACCATCTTTCACCCCGTTTGGCTGACTGATCACTAAGGATGGGTTTTCATGGGGCACGCGAACGATTTGCGAAGGATGCAAATGCCGAAAAATGGCTGTGTCCAACATTCGTATTTTAGGCTCCTTAATGTTCGCCAAACATGCGCGGGGGTTCGGAAGCGCCGTTAATTGTTCGTTTTTAGTTCAGCGGGAATTTCAAAAAAGTTTGAAATTATTTGCGAACATTTCCAGCACTCCGGGTCGTGATTTGCTCGTGATTTGCCCTCAAAAATGTCTAAAAAGCTTCGTCATGCGCACGACCTACTCACGACGTGCGTGATGTTTTGCAAAAACTTCGTGAAACCCGAAACAGATTCCGACAGTTTGAAGAATGTAGGCCTATCGCGCATGTCTCGCGAAAGCAGCGAAGTTCGTCCGATCATTTCTCGAGCTATTCACGAACTTTTCGCGTACTTCTTGAGAACATTTGACTTCGCCAAAGAAGCAAACGCGAGCCTTTCGCAAGTTAATCGCGCGACATATTATGTACGAATGTCGCATGAATGTAGCATGACGTTCCGATTATTCGCAACATATTTTTTTATATATATATTATAAATAAATAGTTGTGAGTTTAACTTTTTTGGCTTCGAGGATTTAGGCCTACTGCTTTGTCATTAATTTCCACCATCAAAGCATGGAAGAATTATAATTATTATTATTAAAAAGTGTGCTTGTGTCGCACTGTTGTGGTCAAATTGGTATTACGGATGGCGAGTCTTTCTGGAAAAAAATGATACCAAGATAGGGTTTAGAGCTCAAACTATTGGAACCAAATCGGGAATTTCTTGGTATCAATATTCTACTAGAAAGATTATTCATCTATTGGTATAGGTATAGTTTTAGCTTGGATGGTGGTATGGAGGTGTACCGTCTTTTATAGGCCCGGTATATCGACGCGCTAATTAGTTAGTGTCTAGACAGATAGTCATAACAATATTAATTACAATGCCTGCTAAAAAAACACAGAATTTAGCGTTTAAACATTTACACCATTAATTAAATTACAGGGTTAAAAATATTAAGAGGAGCATTGAAGCCAATAGACTGATCATATAAGTGATAACTCTGAGCTATTGACTTTTACTAAAGGCTTGCATTTGACCCACACTATTTTGTAAACTTCTCGTTGTTCGTTCGCTGTACTATGACTGCTGATGTATCGTGGCTCACCAAGAGCTTGTTTCCAACGGTATGCGCATTTTGGCGAAGCAAACGAAGAAACCGACCCCGCACCTCCGAAGGTACCTCGTTCCTGAAATGCTTCATGTGCGAGAGAAAATCGACGAGCAGTGAGCCCTCTGTCGAGCTGTCATCGAAGCAGGGCGTGACGTCGATGTAAAAACGCGGGACATCAATAGTCTGGTACGAGATGTTATTGGCGGTCAGGAACGACTGGAGCTTCTGCTTCGTGTAGTAACGGTAACCAGTGATGTTGGTCGAGAGAAAGTGCCTCTGTACCTGAGACAAACTATCCGTATCTGTTTAATTATCAATAGAAAAAAACAATAATCAACTACCGTTGACATTATTCTGACAAGACATCGCAGGCATAAAGCTCACAAAGGCTTTTAATAATGAGAGTGGAACAATATAGATTACCATTGCAATTATTGCATCATTAACTTAAAGGGCCAATGTAATGTGATTTTCAATGTATTTCTTGATTTTCAATGTACCTTTTGTGTCCAAATTAAACTTATTGTTGGTTAACATTTTGCCAATGTAAGGGTATGTTGGTGCCTTTTTGTTTATGCGTATTCATGATGAGCCAAACATGATTGTGATGTAATTTCGGACAATAAAGTTCAACGTTACAGCTATTTCAGCATTACACTTGCCAGAAAGTTTCGTTCCTTTGGAGATTCGTTGTTTCAGTTCACACATTATTTATGATAAGTCAATGACATTGTAGCTCTTCAAATGGGCATTGGCGTTTTGTTAAACACATATCTCTCATCTGGCGACAGATTGAGATATAGATGTAAAAAAAAGAAGAGCCATGCAACCCTAACTGTTATTTTTAAGGCTATATAGTGACATTGGCGTAAAGTTTTCTCAGACGTCTTATTTCTTGGCGGATCGCCTTAATAAATTAAAAATGGCGCCACTATATACAGAGTACGAATCAGCGCCAATGGTCACCCGCCAACATCAAAGTGTTATAGGTTAAAAAATCGATCATACCAGATATAAGGACAATCGCCATAACCCCACCCTCAGCCAACAAGTCGAACAGGTAGGGCACAGTTTCCTCCATGGGGACTGAGTAGTAAATTGAATGAACCGATGTGATGACGTCAAAGGTACCACGCCCTCGCCCGTCGTCGCTAGATAGGTGATCCTCTAACGTCTGCTGCCGCCAGTCAAACTCGACTGCAGCTGATAATTTGTCGTCATTTCGTACCAGCTTTTTGTACACATCGATCTGATGAGTGCTGGGCTCAATGACTTGATTGTACATGCCATTGAATTTCTCCAGGAGGGCTCGAAGGATTTGAATCTCCAGTTCTCCTTCAAAGTAAAACACGTGCAAATTGGCGTAAATCACTTGCAAAACAGGCTGTGCTATCGAACAGTCAAGTTTGCGCATTATAGTTATGAGCCTAATTTAAGCTTCCTGGTAGTTGGAAATTAAAAGGTGCCAAAATCGGGGAATTCAGGCCGTGTTTAAAACAGGCTTCCAGAGCTACGGCTACGTGTATTGTCGACATAATATTCCCACTTGGGTGTAACTACACTACCCTAGACAAAAGCTCCGGGCTACCGACCGTATTAACTTTTGACTGTGTATTGCGCGCATTTTGATAGGAGCCTGTCATTACTGTCACGCAACACGCCAGAAAGTTTTAACTGTCTCTTACTGTTTTAAGCTGGATTTTGCTCGTATAAGGCCATGGCTCCATGATTAGGCTATTTGTATCGTTTGATTTTTATCTTCGTTGGTTTGCTTATGTAGGCATGCTCTCCGAATGAAAAGGTGCCAGAATACGGAAAATGTATAAGGGCGTGTTTGAAACGGGCTTCTAGAGCTTATAATATTTTGCAGTAGCGTCACTTACCAGAACCACTCCCTACACCCATGTGCCGCAGAATACGTTTGGTGGCAGGCGCGCTGGTGGTACACAGTTTTGTCTGTCTATCCACGCCGTCGTGTTCACTTAACTTGTCTCGGAGTGTCTTTCCCAGGACTTGATTGAACCATGGCTCATACGGCACGTGAAAGTCCATGGACCGAGAGAAAATCTGGTAACTTTGCTGATAATATTTCGTGTCCAGCGGCAGTGTTGGATGAAATTTATCGGACATTTTGTTCCTCCTAACTTCCGTTTCCGATATTTTTGATCGATACACTTGCATGCAGAGGAGTTTTATAGTATTGTGTTCTACACGTAATTATATGGGTGCACCACCCTAATTGAAAGGAGAATTTCTACGCGAGCTCATTTGCATGAAATGTGCCCCCCCCCCCCACAATTTCTTTTGAAAAAGGATGCCGTTTGGTGAAATAAATGGTGGGATTGTGTAAATATAGCATAGGATCAACTCCCTAGTTTTTGAGCTTCAATCTGAGGGCAGACTTGACAAAATTACGGTTGAAAAATGGGTCCTAATTGCCCTAGAACGTGGAGGGATGCCATTTGTAAAATGGCTGCTTGCAGGCTCGGGAAGTATCACTTTTCGGGAGGTGAGTTTCTTTTGGTGTGAATATTAAAAAAATGTAATTGGCTAACCTACTAAAAATTGAAAAGAACTTATGGAAAGATAAAGACCAAGACAATAATCTGATTGTTGTTTGAGAAACCCCAGTGATGTCGGTGTGCATGAAACTTGGTCGTGAACATTGTTGATTTTACACTGTTTTCAATGGGGCTTGAATTAGACTGGTGAACCCATATACCCGAACAATTTTGACCCCATTCTCAAGTCGGTCGGCGTTGGATTTTATAACAGCAATTTTTTGTAAAGATCAATGCATTGATGATGAAGGTTATTCGGAAAGAATGACAAACTTTTACCTTGATCTCTCTCACTCTATCGCCCTTTCTCTTTATTGTTCAACCTATTTTCTGTTTAGACAGACTGTTTTTTTTAGGTTTTTACTATTCTCTTTGTTTTCTGCTGAAAGAAAAAGGCCAAGGTGAGGGCGTAGGCGAGCCTGTCCACAAATTGAGATTATTAAAAGTACTATATTTGTATATGTTGCAAGTACTATATACGAATGCCTGATGATCGAATCCCCAAGAAGATACTCTATGGTTAACTAATATCAGGCAAAAGATCTGCTGGTGGACAAGGCAATGCAACATCAATGTGAGTATAGCTGGGAAGAACATGCCCCGGATCGGACGACATGGCGAAGATCTTCCCATGAAGGTGCATCAAGCTTCGAAGCCCGTCGCATCAGGGAGGCTGAGCTGAAACGACAGCAACGGAAATCTCGTCAGCCAGTTGCTTCCCAGCTACGTGCCTATAACCCCCCCCCCCCCCCCCCCCCCCCCCCCCCCCCCCACCCCCCACCCATCACCATCGTGACTGCGAAGCAGCAACTTGAGGTTCCAATTTCATTCATACACCCCCGTCTGCGTGCGCGTACACAAAGATATTATCAGTGCTACTTCGTGAAAACGAAAACTGCAGGAAAACCGCACAGTGCGCGCACATACAACTCAGTGCTACTTCGTGGAAACGAAATCTGCAGGAAATACGTACAATGCGCGCGCACAAGTGCTTGTGCTACTTCGTGAAAACGAAATCTTTGAATGCAACGTCGTTTTCAATAATGACCGTAGAGCGTCGTAATGCACTGATTGAGCGCGCGTACAATTCATGTACACTGTAAAATGTCCGTGTGGTGGTACATGTGCGTGTACCCCTGGGGACGAGAGTAAAGAGTCACTTCGTGGAACTACACAGACATGCAAAGTGCTCAGAATCGTTTTCACGAAGTAACACTCTATAGAGTTTTACTTCGTGAAAACGAACAATCCACCAAACCGCGTTATTTTACTTGCACTCATTAACCTATTTACCATAATAATTAACTTTTTAAATTGTAGAATTTAAAATATAATAGTTTTTGTCTTACTAATATATTGGAAGTATGGTCGAGTGCTACTTCGTGGTGTCGGTGACGATTTGTTGGTCGTTAAAGTCATTTTTCTCCTGAAGTCGTGTGCGCCATGTATGGTTAACTATCTCACGAATAAAAAAGGTGGATAGAGAATTTTGTGCTTTTTCCAACGATACCTCACTTGCTGAGATCAAACCATTCTGTAGGGGTATTTGGCCATTTTTAGGTAGATTGATGGGTTCTTGCGGCAAAACACCCTACAACTTCAAACTGCTCCAGCTCCTACAAAAAATGACCGAATTTCGCTAACATTTTGCGTATCAGAGTTTCTCATGAGTACCTAGCCACACACCAAATTTCATCGAAATCGGAGGGGGTCGAGCAAAAAAGTGTGTGGAATGACGTGTAATGACCCATGTACTCTGGGCATAACTCATGTATGCATTTGTACACTAGGATACCTTTTTTGAAACAGATTCTCTCGGCAAAAGGTAACCAATTCAGTTCATTAAACATACTCGAAGCAGTTAGATATGGACAACCAAGGATTAATCTGGCGGCTCTTTTTAACAGTCGGTTGAGCAAGTTATTATGTGCATTGTATCTGCCTCCCCAAACCGTACAGCAATTGTCCAAACTCGGTAGCCTACATGTATTACAAAACTTTTAACCAAAGTATGCAGACTGCTTTTCGGGATGATGTGGCGGATTCTACTTAACATGCCTAGTTTAGAAGAAACTTTGTTTTTTATATAATCAATATGAGGAGACCATGTTAGTGAATCGTCAATGATAACACCCAAACACTTGAATGACGTAACCTGTTCGACCTGATCGTTATTAATAACAATGTTAAGGTGGGTTGAAGCTACCTTGTGTTTAGAGCCGATGACCATAGACTTAGTTTTGGTAGCGTTAATTGTTAACCTATTTTGGGCAACCCAATCATTAATATTTGCCATTGCTGTGTTAAGGCTACGTTCTATTTCATCTCGGCTGGAGGAGCTACATGTTATTGTGGAGTCGTCTGCGTACATGTGCATTTGGCAGTTTTCGGGAATGCATCGTGAGATATCATTTGTGTAAATTATGAACAACAAAGGTCCCAAAATTGATCCTTATGGAACGCCAGTTCTGAGAGGTAGATCCCCAGAGTAGCGTTTTTTAATGCAAACTGATTGTTTGCGATCGGTTAAATATGACTTAAACCAAGTCATAACCGACGCAGACAAATTCATCAATTGTAGCTTCTCCAATAAAATATTATGATCTACTGAATCAAAAGCCTTGCTCAGATCAATAAAAACAGTGCCAGTGATTTTCCCGTGCTCTACTGCACGGAGACAATTATCAATTAATCCATGCATAATGGTTTCTGTTGAATGCAGGGGTCTGAAACCTGATTGGCAAGGGGAGATCAAACGGTTTTCATCAAGGTAGGAATACAGATCGTTGTGCACGGCCCTCTCCATAATTTTTGAGACAATCGGAAGAATGGAAATTGGCCGATAGTTATTAACACAACCTTTGTCTCCACCTTTATGTATTGGAATTACAGAAGCATGTTTCCAAGCATTAGGGTATTGACCACTTCTTATTGAGAAATTTAATATATACGTTAACGAGTTAACTACATATGGACAAGCAACCTTTAGGATCTTTACACTTACGCCATCAAGGCCTGTTGCTTTTCCCACTGCCATCGAGTCGATCTGTTTTTGTACAAAAGCTTCATGCAGTGACCTCGAACACGAAAGCCGAGTTTACACGAAAGCCGGTCCCATATCCAGTGATGCTCGGGATAACAAAGGACTTTACGTCAATGCAGCTTTACAATGCAATACAACCAACTTCCGTCGAAAGATGCAAACAATTGCCCTTTTTGAAAAAAAATGAATAACAAGTTTCGCCCCACGAGTTCTGGAAAGCGTAAACATCTTTCCATCATTGTCACAGCAGAGGTTGATTGCTTTTCGGTCAAGGGTGGCGCCACACGGTCTAGTCAGATCACAGCCCACGCAAAAGTGTTTTCTTGCCGCTCAGATCAAAGCGCGTAAAAGCCATGATTGCACTGTCCCCATTGGTCAAATCCCCAAACGACCTGGTTGGTTGACCAATAATTTTGACCATTCACGCATTGTTATACTAAACTCAAGGGCGCTTTCGCATGTCGGGTCCCCTGCTCCACACAGGCTTATACGTAGGGTAAACGCGGAGTAAAGTCGCCCGACTTTAACATGTGCCTGCCTGGCCCATGCCCAAAGATTTATTGTAAACAATATTGGCCCAACACGTGCATCAACGGTACGTCAATGTTCATTTTTTTTCGACTGCTTTTTCATTTTCAATACAATTTTTGTCATTGGATGATAAAAATTAAGGTAAATAACAATTTTGTTCAACTACAAAAGACAAGATGTTAAGATTGGATGCCAAAAACTCTTTATTTTTCGCATGAAAAAATTGTTACCCCCTATTTTGAAAATGGACGTTATCACAGCGTTTCGCAATCGCAGCCTCGAAGGGCCCCCCTCCGTCCCCCCCCCCCCCCCCCCCCCCCCCCCCCTCCCGGCATGAACCATAATGTACTGACGGTTTGTGTACATACAGAGTATACGTATACTCGAGCGTGTATCTACACTGTGTAGGATAACTAGTGTTAAAGAATACATTCGCGATCCTTATATCTCTCAAAATAGTTCTTTTTTTTATTTCTTGTAAACGATAAGGCTACACGTACTTCATTTGTTAATACAATTGCTGTTTTAAAGACCCTTACAATTTTAAATGTGGTATCCAATCTCAAGAATATTCATTTTATCGTTGCAATACATTGCAAACCAAACGAACGCGCGCTGCATGCGTACTGACTGATTACACAAGGGACTTCACATCCTGGCCTACAGCAACCACAGCTGTCTTTATACAACAATCAGCTTGTTTATATCTACCAATACTGTTGATGTTAATTTACCAGTCACCACATGCAGTGAACACACACATACCATATATTGGATAACCCATCAAAGGCTTCAAGGATATGAAGTTGTAAGGAGTTGATGCAAACTGCAAAGTTTGTAGTTGGACATACATTTATTATACACATGTAATGAGTACAAATCTTGGGGCGTCTTCAGTCTCCGCAGATTAACTTTGGTCTTATTTAATTTAATGTCGTAATGCAGTAAAGCAGATTTGAAAATAAATTCAATTTAAATTGATATTAGTGACTAAAACAAATAGATCAAAAAAACATGAATGGGATAGGGGTAATTGCCTTCGAGTGGCAGAAATGTTTCATAGCAATAATCTTTTACAGCGCAGAGTTTAGTTTCTTACGAGGAACCGCAAATATATATTTTTTTTAAATCTTTAAAAAAAAGGGGAAATTTGGGCCACGTCGATAATATTTTATCAGTCTAGATTTTATAAGGAACAATCTTGCAGAGTAAAACATCAGGAATTGGTGTAAAGCATGACTAGTTTAAATGAAAGGACGTAAACCTTTATATTACGTTTGGGAAGTGTGTGAACGCAGTACTATTCACATAGCTGGTAAAATACAAAGGTATCACCGGAGCCGAGAGGTAATAGTCGCCTCTTTGAAAAAGTCGAATAATAAAGCGACTACAACCGCCCGCCCGTAAGCGGCTTGGCCGCTGTCATGGGGGTCGTAAATAACCGTCTGATCAAGCTGATAAGGTGTGTACACAAAACCCCTGGTGTCGGGGGTTTTGTGTAGAAATATTAAGGTACCAACCAGGGGGGGGGGGGGGGGGGGGGGCGGAGGGGGGCCCAACAAAGTGCGCCACCAACGTTGAAATGTATCTCATTCGTTCGTCCACGCTCATGAGCCACACATCTCACACAGTAAATACGTATAGATCGCTAGCGCGAAGCGCGCCATTGAAACACGTACAAATTTGCTCCGCGCTCGCTCCCCGAATTCAGTGATTCATATAACGTCCGCAAAGCCAGGTACACAGGCACGATCTACACGAATTTGTGTTTTGGGGCGATGTCATTTTCTGCCATTTTCGTTCGAAAACAACACGATAAAACGCAAGGGGTTCACAGGCAGATTTTTTAAAAAATTCAGTATATCACTGCTACATCCTTTTTAAACGTATCCATGGAAAAAAGTGAGTGGGTTCGAAGCACGATTTTTCACAATTTATCGATTATTATTGCCCTTTTTAGGGGAGGTATTTGTCAACGTCGTTTTAGTATTTGTGCACAATCTCTACGTGCATCAACGGTACGTCAACGCTTAATTTTTTCGACTGCTTTTTTTTATTTTCAATACAATTTTTGTCATTGGATGATAAAAATTAAGGTAAATAACAACCTTTTACAACTACAAAAGACAAGATGTTAAGATTGGATGCCAAAAACTCTTTATTTTTCGCGTGAGAAAATTGTTCCCCCCTATTTTAAGAATGGACGGTACGTCAGCGTTGCGCAATCACAGTCTCGAAGGGCCCCCCCTCCGCCCCCCCCCCTGGTACCAACTTTAACGACAACGTGCTGGTAATGTGTAGTGGGGTAAAACTTCTGCATCCTAAACTTAAATCAAAACCAATTAAGGCTTATGGTGACCGTTAATTAAGGCTTATTATGCACCAGTTCTGTGGAATCGACTCCCTGGAGTCATGAGGGCCATTAGTGATTTTAATGTGTTTAAGCAAAATTTGAAGACTTTTCTTTTTAAAAGGTATTATGTTTGTTAGTGTGTGGTAGCATATTTTTAATATTTTTAATTGTAAGTGACACTTTGTAAAGCGTTTTGAGATGTTTTAATGTAAAACGCTATATTAAAAATGAATTATTATTATTATTATTATTATTTGCATAAATAGTGGCCGTGTGAGGTCGCTGTTCGCGCTGTATCTTTGCACGGGGAGGAGCGCGTGGCGTGTATTTCTGCATTTGGGGCATCATTGGGACCGGTGTGAAAGGTAATTCTGTCCCCCCTGGTAAATGTGTCCCCCCGGACAGACTTACCAGGCCGTGACCCGGTAAATCTGTCCGGGGGGACACATTTACCTAGGTATTTCTGTCCCCCTCCAGGTAATTCTGTCTCCCTGCCCAAGGTTAAACGTGTCCCCCTGGTAAAATTGTCCCGTGCAACGTCACAAGTCTAGCACCCACAAGACGCAACAACCAGTGTAGTACAGGTTCATGGCTTCATGGTGCATCATTTGTGGCAGACTGTAGGATGTGTAGTGTACTACAAATTACAGGTGGTCAAACGTGCTGCCACATCGTGCTGGGTATACAGAATTTGTACGCGTGCAAGAAGTCTGAAAATACTGATTACCGCTAATTTCCCTTTCGCGCAGAAACGTAGATCGGTTGATTTAATTAATACAGTTATTTATATTTTTATTTTTATTTTGATAAATCGATGAAGGGAACAGAAGTCCAAATAATAAATACCATGTGGGCTTTTCATTGAAATAACATCAAAATAACCACTTATGTGTGGAACATTGGGGGACAAAATTACCTAGAGAGGGGACAGAATAAACTGGAGGGGGACGGAATTAACGGCTCTAGGGGGACACTTTTACCTAGGTAATTCTGTCCCCTCGGACAATTTTACCGGGGGACAGAATTACCGTCCACACCGGCAGTATGGCGTAGCTACACTACACACTACACGGTACTGAGCATGCGCAGTAACAAACTCGCACTGTATCAGTGGATGGTTGGAAACGGTCCTACTATTCACCGACAACACACCGGCATGGCTGCAAAATGTGCTCAGAAATCAATTTCCTTGGCGCACCTCTTGAATCTAAGTGGAATCATTGTAGTCTGTTAGCTGGGATCATGTGGATCACGAAAAACCAAAATCCCCAATCGCAAGTTCACCAGTTAATTAATATTTGCATTTTAATCACCTGTGTATAACGGGCGCCCTCTATTGACCAGGATTGGAAAGCTGTGTACATTTTCAATGGGAAAAGATGGCTTATTGCAGTTGCTTGCTCAAAAGGGAATCTACAGAGACAGAATTCGATTAAAGAGGAATTAGGATGTGTTTTAATGTCTTAATACAAATTTTGTTCATTGCAATAATTTGAACTTTTTAATAGAGTGTCATTTTTTTATTGTTATTGTTTGATTTTTGTATTATAATTGTTTAATCTTTTCTTCTTCTCCTTTTTTTTTGGGGGGGGGGGTTAAAAATCTAAATGTAAATTGTATTGAAAAAATATATACACGACCAGAGTTTTTTTTTAGCTTTAGTCTTCGATACATGTTTATTCGTGACGGTAAAACTGAAATTTGTCCATGTCTTTAACAATACATGTGAGTGGGTGAACAACAACTCGTACCGATTTACATTTAATACACAATTCTGTTATAAAAAACATTTTGCCCATTTCCAGCTGAGTTTATATTAGGGAGAGTCAGATGGAAAGCAGACTGTGTGATACAATGTTTCTGTGGTGACAAGATCCTTCCCTTCGATCTGTGAGAGCAGCCACTGATCTTCTTTTTTCCCTCGCTGCTTCCAGAAGCTTTCCTGCAGTTAGCGTCAAGGACAGTTGTTCGGGTCTTTTTGTCCAAACTCCACCTTTGTTCTCTTTTTTTTAACGGCATATACTCAACTACATCACGTGCTGTTGACAATGCGGATTCCTGCGGTACATCAACCAGTGGAGGAATAAGAGCAGCGTGTACGATTGGAATGCCGATATGATCATCTCCGCTTTTTCGGCGATTTTTGCTTGGGTACATTTTTCCACCTACCGGCACAAGCGTGGAATTTTTTTAAACTCTTTTCAGAGAACAACAAAACCCTGGAATCTGCATCTGAACCGTGCATAATACACTTTTTCTTGTTCAAATCGCTATCACGTACATCTGAGCAGCTCGTGTCAACAGCGCCTACGCTCGCTCTATTTTACAACGCCCGCTATTGGTCCATTTTCCCACTATTCGCACAAACGTGCCGCACCACGACAGAAGGGCCTCGTTGATTGGTCGTTGAAAAACATGAATTTTAAATTGAGATTTTATCGAATAATGGTTCGCAGACCGTTTGGGGATTTTATTTATGAGTTTCCCAACAACTTCCTAAGTAGTTTAAAGTAAAATGTATATAGATTCACGATATGCGTCAAGAAGGTGCAAGATAATCGGCCATGCCCTGTGGTCTAACAATAAGATAAGTAAACATGATTTTGGGGGGATTTCAGGACATACTACCTCTTTAAGATAAGTAGTTTGCGATAACACCATGTGGTAATTCTATTTAGTGAGATGTGTGTTTCCGGAAGGAATTTAACGTTTCGGACAGTATGCTCTGCCCGTCGCCGGTCAGGAGCCTCTGAGAGATTCCAACGGTAAGCGGGATTATGGAGCCTGGATGCGATGAAGCGAACGAAGGATGCAACTCTTTGTTGCGGTACGTGGACGGTGCTGGAATGGTCACTGCACTGAGGCAATGAAGCCTGCGAAGGATTTAATTTTGATCGTTCCCCACCGCCGGGTATAGACTATTCTCCGACGACCGGGTAAATGTAGTATAGGATAAATTAGACTGTTACAAGTCTATTCTCTACGCTAAACTTATCTAGCGCCCTCTTTCGGTACGCTTCAACAAAATAATCAACAACCAAACGTGACGTGCCAAATAAAACTAAGGTTCGTAAAACTGCTCTTATTCCTCCATGGTAAAATATAAATACAATATTATTGGTAAAATGTATAAAATATAAGCACTGCCACCCGGCCCAATAAATCTTTGTTGATTTTTGCTATCACATTCACAGATGAGCTAGTCAAGCTTTGAGTTTGAATCATTCTTTCCTCCAATATTTTTCAAAGAATGAATTGAACTTGTTTGAACATCGATTCACGTAACTGGGGCCCAGTTTACAGTTATAACTCCTTTTCTAATTTTTGATTTAGCTTGTCGTACTAATACTATAGCCCTACGAAAAACAATAAACAATATCGAAAATATTGGGGACCTTTTTGAGCTGCATTTTATTTTTGTGGGGCTCTATTATATTTTAGTACGACAAGCTAAATCCAAAATAAATAAAAAGAGGGGTTCAGGGCCTCAGTTTAGTGGGTCTAGAGTTTACTATGTATTTAAAAGAAATATACATGTACAATATATTACCATGGAGGAATAAGAGCAGCTCTTATTCTTCCATGATATTACCAACAGACAGAACAGGAACATGTACAATGCTTTTTTAATTAGCCTCATAGTACCTGTTTCATACCGGGTAGGTGCATGGATAGTTACAGGCTTTACAAGATAACCAAATTAATACAGGGAGGCTGGCTGAATAAGGATAAGCTATTTGCGCGTGACCCAGAGTTACATTTGAATAACATCTGGTTTACTGACTTGCTCACACAGCTTGGCACCATTGAACTGTGAATTCTCCAGACTAAAGACACTGTTGCTATCTATATCACGTGATTCGGGGCAAGCCTAACGCTAGCAACCCCCAGGGCCCAGCTCCAGAATGGTCAGCTACGCTACCCAGAATGCCATGCGTTTCCTTCACATAAATCTGCAAAGTGCATAGACTTATTCATGCCCAGGGCTAGTGTTAGTCTGGGCTCATGTTCACCCTGCGGCGATCGTGAGCGCGCTCGAGCGTCCTACATCATACATGTAACTACAGTTCCCCGACCCAACTGCAGCACTATAGTTGGGATGGTCCTAACTATAGTTGGGACCGATGCTATAGTTGAGCCGTAACATTGTTATGAGCATAAATAAAGGGTACACAAAATGCGGTTTGGGCTTTTGTTATCACTTGATATTTATTCCATGCAGTACTGACCTTGTTAATGTTGCAAAACTTGAGGATTCGGTATTTTCAGACGTCTAGCTATATCCTGTAAACAATTTTGTACTTGCGAAAACTGTGAGTTATGCACAATGATCGCATAGCGGCGCCACCAACGGCAGCTCATTTGGTCTTGCATATCGAGCATGCGTCATTTTTTGGGAAATCGCCCAACAAGATTTGACTATCTATAAGGTTTGTAAATTTAGGTTGTTTTTCCACTTTATATTCACCCCCCATAGACATGAGTAGAAGCTACTTACATTTACCTTGATGGAAAGCAAAACAGAATCCCTGTGACATTACGGTACCTCAAATTCCTACGATAGCATTTTACCTTTTTTCTCTTCTTTATTAAAGTAAATTAAAGTGTGAGCACTTCATGATTGCTAGTACTAGTAGCAACCCCCATTACTTTTTACCATTTTGTGTCAATGTATTTTTTACGTACATAAATAAACCACAAGGGTCATAAACTATTTTGTCCTTCCTCTCCAACCTGGAAATGCCTTTGGTTAGTGTTCTTACACAGGGTTCCAGCACCAAATATGTAGACCGTTAAACTAGAATGCCATGATGACCCAGTGGTAATGTTGGGTGCGATCAGTAAATGTGCACAATCGGTCGATCGCATTGCGCTATCAGTCGATCTTGACAGACTTTACTTACCGGTACCTGTTTTAAACAAATTCCTCCACAACTGTGAGTTATAAAGAAAAAGTGTTTGACTGGTTCAGCACGATCAACTTATAGCAGCATGAACGACCGATAGCACAACGCGATCGACCGATAGCACAACGCGATCGACCGATAGCACAACGCGATCGACCAATCGCACAACGCGATCGACCAATCGCACAACGCGATCGACCAATCGCACAACGCGATCGACCAATCGCACAACGCGATCCACCAATCGCACAACGCGATCGACCAATCGCACAACGCGATCGACCAATCGCATTCATCGACCAGTCGCACAGTTATGGTGTTCGACTCTTGTACGATAGTGCGTGATTTCGAACCCTGCCAGAAACCTGGTGTTTGTGCCCTTGGACAAGACACTTGACTATACAATTGCCTCTCTCCACCTAGAAGTATAAATATGTACATGAGATGGTCGAGGTCGATTGAGCGTCTATATCGGCAGCCTTCTTGTCCATGGCCTGATGAAAGGGCTAATACTTGTAATTTTAAAGCACTTTGAGATCATTGATAAGATGGAAAGTGCTTAGCATGACAATTATTATTATTTATTACAGATTTCATTCTTGAAGCCTTTGCCTGAAGCCGATAGATGTCTTACTGTACGTCTTGCCAACCGGTGTGTAATTTGATCTGTGAATAGAAGGTTTCTCCTGGTGCTTTGGAGACGATGTAATGACAAGTACATGGTATCGCCTAGCAATGGCACAGAACCAGTACGCCTTGTCTGAGCGCCTCATTCGTGCCATCAGTGGATGGACCATAAACCCACAGGTACAATGAGCATTTTACTGTGTGCTTTGGTATAGATAGTCATTATACACAGCCTTCAACTGCCAAAGGTTCAGGGGCGTCAATCCCATTTCAAATGTGGGGGGGACATTACTGAAGTCAAGAATTATTAGAGGGGTTTAGCATGCACATTATACAAACGTCAAACGTCAACTTTTTCTGTGAAAGTTCAGCGATTGCCAGCGTATCAACTATTTTAACGCGCTACTCATGCATTGGCCTAAAACGTTCTGGGGTGACAGGGCCATAACCAGCGTGTCGCCAGAGTACGCCAGCGTACGCCAGCGTGCGCCAGCGTGTGAGTAGCGGGTTGATAACGATCGTCTAGCGTGTTCGACGCGTGAGTAACAAACCTCCAACGCTCCGCCAGCGTGTGCAGTCACACGCTGGCAAACGCTGGAAATTGTATGTATGTTGAAAAAATTATGTTTTCCTCAGCGTGTGACAGCATGTCCCAGCGCGTGAGTAACGCGCTCAGCGTGTTGCTAACGCTGGCCTAGCGTTGGTCAGCGTTTGCCAGCGTGTTGCCAAAATTACAACACGTTACTCACGCGTTGGCCTAAAATGTTCTGGTGTGACAGGGCCATCACCTACATGTTAATGTATATGTACATGTACATGTACACGTACGAACTACACGTAAAGATCGAGTTCGCGCGCGCACTTACGCCTGTACAGGGCGGCCAAACCCACAGTAGCGCGTTAACGTCAGGTTCTGTTTGCTCCACAGCCGTTGTTGGACTTGGATGGACTCCGTGTAAATCCGTCACACTTACGCCGCCGCTCCGCTATTCTTGACAGTTTCCGCTACAGTACATATTGCCCTATTAGTCCGGGAGCCCAGCCAGGTTTAATCATAATTTTGAGTGCAAAAGGTTTGAAGCGTGGGATATGTACATGTAGGGGTGACTGGGACAACTGCAAAATGGGTTTTCTTAAGTTTGGCGAGTGGTGCGTTGGGTGGGGGGAGCCCCTGACAGACCCCCCAAAATTCGATTTAATCATAATCTTGAGTGCAAACATAATTTCTTCATAAGTCGAAAGTTTATCGTGTACTGAATAGGATTTGTATACTTAAGAAAAATATAATTGGTGCTAAGTACATTTAAGAAGGTCTTTAATTAGTGCTAATTACACGTTTGATTATAATTTTGAGTGCAAGGATAAAACAAGTGTCAATGTGTAGCTGACACCTTGCTGGAGTAAAATTCGCCACTTAAGAAAGTTTCAAGTGGTGCCATACCTAATTAAGAAAGGGTCAAAGGTCATCATAAGTCATTAAACACTAATAATAATAACGTTGAGTGCAACTTGCATTTATGTGTATACCAACAGATTATTGTAGACCGATCACTGATCACAAGCTTAAGAACATGATATATAGTGCAAAGTTAAGAAGGTCTGTAATTAGTGCTCATTACACGTTTAATGTGTAGCTGACACCTTGCTGCATGGAGCAAAATCCGTCGCTTAACCCTAACTCCCTACCCATTTTTACTTACACATAACCTGAATCCTGCAAAATCCTCCAATTCCTAAATTGTTAAAACTCCAAGTAACCTGAATCCTGCAAAATCCTCCAATATTGGTCACTGGTGACCATACAGCCTGTATCCTGCAAAATCCTGCAGTCTTGCCCTGGCTGCAGTCAGTAAAAACCCAAGTAACCTCAATCCTGCAAAATCCTGCGATGCATCAAACTCCAAGTGACCTCAATCCTGCAAAATCCTTGTGTGTCACATTCAGCCTGATAACCTGAATCCTCCATATTCCTGCAGGGGTAAAACCCCAAGTAACCTCAATCCTGCAAAATCCTGCAATGCATCAAACTCCAAGTGACCTCAATCCTGCAAAATCCTGCATTTTGCAATGAGGAATTTGGAGGATTTGGGAGGGTTAGGGTTAAAGGTCGGATACACCATTTGCAGATATCGAAAATATTTACTACCGAATTATTAAGAAATATCTTACTCATTTGAAAGTAAATAATGATTCTAGGCATCCAGCAAAATGATTGCGCTAGATATCCTGTAATAATTCCGAAAAATAGAATTGTATAAAGAAATATTCGCGATCGCCAGACGGCGATCGCGAAAAAAACAAAGATAACATAAGAATAACTGCTCGACGCCGGTTGAAAATAAACGCTGTTTTTCGTGCTTTTCTCGGCATCCATGATTGTTAAACTTCGGAAAGGTCAGTTAAACGATATTTACTATAACATACAACCCCCCCAAATCCACCCATTCATGATAATTCAAGCAATTACCAATGGTGTATACTACCTTTAAGAAAGTTTCAAGTGGTGCCATCCCTAATTAAGAAAGGGTCAAAGGTCATTAAAACTAAAAGTCAATAAACACCGATACATGTATAATGTTGAGTGCAACTTGCATTTCTATGTGGATCAACCGTTTATTATGGACCAATCACCGATTACACGGCGCAATGTCCGATCAAAATGTCCGATTAATAAATTATTAGAATGATAATTGAAATCATAAAACGAGCGTCAACGTGTACATGTACTTTACCAAACACAGGAATAAAACCCACCACATAAGAAATATTACAAACAGTCATGAAGTTGATTGCAATTGCCTGTACCCTCTCAAACACGAATGGGTGTAAATATGAAATACGTTAAAATTAGGGAATATGAGATCACCGGAGTTTATAATTATAGGAACATAACCTTTTAGTAGTTTTTGAGCTCAAACAAGGTTTGCATTAAAGTAGACAACAGTCAATACTGAGAACTTTATTGTAATGATATCATTAACATTGGCTGATGAACTGCTTTGGAGTACGAAGTTACGTTACGTTGTGCCTTAGTTTGTTTGTTTGTTTGTTTGTTTTATTTCCATTCATACTTTCATACATACAGAACAAATATAATCAATACAAAATTGATTATACAGCATTATACAGCAATACAATACAGTATGAATGGGGGTGACATCCAGAGAAGGACTAGCCTTCTGTAGTGGAGCACCTGAGACTGCAGACAATTTTAACAATTATGAAAAATACAGCAATGCGTTCCCAGGTTGGGTTATAAATGTAGTTAGTAAAAAAAATAAAGAGTACAGTACAGTGGCTCGATAGCGAAATTCCTAAATTTATGCAACAGCGCGATCATGTAAACAAAATTGCAAAGCGCACAGGCTCACAAATCCATTGGGATTCATACAAAGACCTGCGGCACAATGTTAACTAATGCAATCCGCAGTAAAAAGTGAACACTCGCACATCCGCCTTAGAAGAAATCAAAAGCAATTCACTTATGATGTGGACAACTCTGCAGGAGGTCACTCCCTAATGAACAGACAACTGAACTGTACTAAATTTGATTACTTCCCCAAAGGGTGAAATATTGACGATTCCGCCGACATTGCTGATACATTTTAAAATAAACACTTTTTAACAATCGGCAAGCGTACTGCTGGTAATTACCCTTTGTGTGAACTTGAAATAGATGACAATACTGACGCCTCTATCAATTATTCTCTTGATAAAGAATGCATAGTACCGTACCTAATGTTACAGAAGAGTTTGTTCAAAAGATCATCTATCGGTATGTCGGTTGGGAAAGCAACAGGTCTGGATGAAGTGTTAAAATGATCAAAATTGCTTCACCTTATATCATTAAATATTTAACTTGTATTTTTAACATGTCTATAAGATGTGAGCGATACCCTAACAATTGGAAACATACATTAGTACATGTAACACCAATTAACAAGGGAGGATGTAAATGTAGTACAGGTAACTATCGGCCTATTTCTATACTGCCAATCATCTCTAAGATTTTTGAAAGATAGGTGCACACATCGGTATATAGATACCTTGATGAAAACAATCTGATTCCTAGTTGCCAGTCACGATTTAGACCCCTGCACTCAACTGAAAGCACCCTACACGACTTAAGAAACAAGTGTTTTGAGGCCATGGAGAATAGAGAAATTACAGGCACAGGCAGTGTGTTTATAGATCTCAGTAAAGTATTTGATTGTGTTAATCATGGCATCTTACTAGAGAAACTAGAAAAGATGAACATGTCATCTTCTGTAATCATGGTTTATTAAAGTCATACCTACATGTAAGTGATCGTAGTCAGTCTGTAAATATCAAATTTCCTGTCCGTAAACACTGGTTTTCTGCAGGGGTCGATACTAGGTCCACTTTTATTCATTGTTTATACTAGTGATCTTCCATTTTGTATATCCCCAAACTGCAACTTATTTATGTAAGCTGATGACTCCACATTAACATGTGGCTCCTCAAACATTAATATAATAGAAAGCAGCCTAAACACAGCTGTTATAGTTTTCACAACTGGTACATAAGAAACAATCTATAGCATTAAACGCCACCAAAACTAAATGTATGCTTATTGGTACAAGGCAGAAAATATCCAATGTTGACTTAAAGGTAGTATTGTCATCTATTTCAAGTTCACGCAAAGGGTAATTCCCAGCAGTATGCTTGCCGATTGTTAAAACGTGTATATTTAATGTGTCAGCAATGTCGGCGGAATCATCAATATTTCACCATTTTGGGGGAAGTAATCGAATTTGTTACAGTTCAGTTGTCTGCTCATTAGGTATAGGGAGTACCTCCTGCAGAGTTTTCCACATCATAGGTGAATTGCTTTTGATTTCTTCTAAGGCGGATGTGAGAGTGTTCACTCTTTTTTTACTGCGGATTGCATTAGTTAACATTGTGCCGGAGGTCTTTGTATGAATCCCAATGGATTTGTGAGGCTGTGCGCTTTGCAATTTTGTTTACACGATCGCGCTGTTGCATAAATTTTGCTATCGAGCCACTGTACTAAGGCACAACGTAACGTAACTTCGTACTCCAAAGCAGCTCATCACCCAATGTTAATGATATCATCACAATAAAGTTCTCAATATTGACTGTTGTCTAGACTACTAAGAAGTTAAGTTCCTAAAATTATAAGCTCCGGTAATCTCATATTCCCTAATTTTAACGTATTTCATATTTACACCCATTCGTGTTTGAGAGGGTACAGGCAATTGCAATCAACTTCATGACTGTTTGTAATATTTCTTATGTGGTGGGTTTTATTCCTGCGTTTGGTAAAGTACATGTACACGTTGACGCTCGTTTTATGATTTCAATTATCATTCTAATAATTTATTAATCGGACATTTTGATCGGACATTGCGCCGTGTAATCAGTGATTGGTCCATAATAAACGGTTGATCCACATAGAAATGCAAGTTGCACTCAACACTTGTTTTATCCTTGCACTCAAAATTATGATCAAACGTATAATTAGCACTAATTAAAGACCTTCTTAAATGTACTTAGCACCAATTGTATTTTTCTTAAGTATACAAATCCTATTCAGTACACGACAAACTTTCGACTTATGAAGAAATTATGTTTGCACTCAAGATTATGATTAAATCAAATTTTTGGGGGTCTGTCAGGGGCTCCCCCCTCCCAACGCACCACTCGACAAACTTAAGAAAACCCATTTTGCAGTTGTCCCAGTCACCCCTACATATCCCACGCTTCAAACCTTTTGCACTCAAAATTATGATTAAACCTGGCTGGGCTCCCGGACTATATTATGAGATACACGAGTTCAAAAACATGGGGGGGACATTTGATATTGTGTCCCCCACCCTTCAAAATATGGGGGGGACGTATCCCCCTGTCCCCCCAGGATTGACGCCCATGCAAAGGTTGACAGTTTAAGATTGTTTCCCTGATCGATACATGCTGTTGTTAACCAGTTCGAGTCGGAAGCCGTGTATACACGCAAAGTTTTTCCGGAATTCAAAACAGATGATAGTCACAAGCAATGCTGGAAATATCTGTCAGCGACCGGCTTACAGCAAGCGGGGCCGAAAATATCAGGGTGTGCTTCCCACAGATACTGGCCTGAACCCGCCTCAGATTGAGGTTCGTAACAAAAAGAATCCCGCGTCTGGGCCCCGTCAATGTACAGTTTATCCCGGTGCAAACTGGTGAAACCAGCTATTAACCCTAGGCTATTGAATAAAAAGCATAACTATCGAAACTTATTGGAAAGGTTTGATATGCAGAGTGATAATAAAAAAAAGGGTACATCCTTTTTTAAGATCACCCTATTCAGTCAAGTAATGTAGTTTTCATTCTAGGGACTTTTTTTATTGAATAAAGTCAGTGGTCATTGGACTGGGGCCAATTTCATAAAACATGTAAGCATGCTAAGCATGAACATTCTTCCTTAGAAAAAACAGGGTTACAAACCAAAATTTCAGTTGATGTTTATTGTTTGTGACTGGTATTCAGTGTTTTTTTACTTTGAATGAAAAGCACGTGGAATTTTGCCCGAACCTGATTTTACTGAGCAAGACTTTGTTGTGCTAAGCAAATTTTTGGGCTTACATGTTTTGTGAAATTGGCCGATGGCCTTTTCATTGCTGTCGCGCATCTGTTGATCACCGGTCCCAATGACCCCTGACTTTGTTCCAGAAAAAGGCCACTACAATGGAAACTACTAGACCGCACCAGGTAAAACTCTATCAATTCATAGGTTTTGATAGAGTACCTGGCTTCCTTTTGGCACTGAGATAGGGAGAGTTAAAGGTAGTATACACCATTTGCAGATATCGAAAATATTTACTACCGAATTATTAAGAAATATCTTACTCATTTGAAAGTAAATGTTGATTCTGGGCATCCAGCAAAATGATTGCGCTAGATATCCTGTAATTCTTCAGAAAAATAGAATTTTATAATGAAAAACTCGCGATCGCCGGACGGCGAGCGCGAAAAAACAAAGATAACATAAGAATAAGTGATCGATGCCGGTTGGAAAAAACCGCTGTTTTTCGTGCTTTTCTCGGCATCCATGATTCTAAAACTTCGGACAGCTCAGTTAAACAATATTTACTATAAATACACCCCCCCCCCCCCCCAAATCTACTCATTCATGATAATTCAAGCAATGACCAATGGTGTATACTACCTTTAAGTTAAATCTCTATGATTTGTGGTCAACGCAAATAAACGCAAGCCCATCCTGCTAATAGGATCAGACATTTCTGTGTACAGAGCTTACATACAAATGTTTTATACATCCTAGCATGCAAATGGTATACAATCTAGTGCCAGCCAATCAGTCGACTTTAGAAACAGTGGCATACCTGGTGATTGGACAATTTAGCTGTCATGTTGTTGTAATACAAAAATGGATTATGAAAGACGCAATAGCAGGCACCCACTGAATTGAATCTTGTTGTCAGAATGCCATGTTTTATATAAGTAACCCTAACCTCCTACTGTTATTTACAAGAAACCGTACCTATCTTTGCAGATTCCACACCATATGGTAAACTCTACACTCAAACTGTTGGACATTCTAACAAAACGAAAGATATGTTGTACGCACAATGTATTATTTAGTATTGTCACCAAGATCAACGACATGATAAATCACTGCACGACCTCAAAACGAACAAAAGCCGAGAACAATGCCTGCGGGAATGCCTGGCCAACACAATGGCGCAGTGACAATGGCGATCAGCAAGTGTGGCTACAGCGCATGCGCGTACTCGCTAGAACTTAAAAGCATGTTGGTTACGTGGGTCAAAACTAGCCAATTTGAATGGGGTTTCATGTTTTATGGTGTTTTCTTTGTTTTTTTCGGCATTATTTTAAAAAAAAATTAAAATAAAATAAATCGGGTTTGGGCCTGTTCGGAGAGTCGGGCGGGGATGATCACCAACTAATTTTGTTATTTGGCCTAAAGGACTATAAGTTTAAGGCTGCACTACCCATACTGACAGATTCCAACAAAACATGCAGTTGGATTTTGATGGGTTGAGGTCTGTTAGGATTGTTGAGGTCGGTTAGGTTGGGGTCGGTGAGATGTTTCCGGTATTTAATCCTCAATCCTCTAAAATCCTTTAAAACAATCCGGACGATTTTGGAGGATTGAGGAGGGTTAGGGTTAAATGTAAAACGATCTGTAGATGTAAACTTTTAAAACTTTTCCTTTTTTTCCCTCTTTTTTTTAAATCACAGGACACTGTTGAAAGCTTAATTGCCGAGGGAGCAGACCTCAATCGAGCACATGGAACCCTACTGCCTCTTCACTGTGCATGCATGGCAAGTGACAGTGAATGCGTTAAGTTGCTGTTGAATAGTGGTGCTGAGGTGCGTATGTTGCCCCTTTCTTTATACATGTAGAGTGATTGTAGCCTGTGTCAGTTTTTTTAGATTTTGCTCGTCATGACTTTTGCTTCCTGAGAGCAGGTAAGCATAACTTTAGAAGCTATTAAGGTTTTATTAGCTTTAAGGGTAGGAATTGAATTGATTACACCCTATATACTGTACATGTATGTCCAATATTTGGAGTAATTGCAGCAGGCGCGGTTCTAGCGGGGTGGGGGGGGGGGGGGGGGGGGGGCTAGATGGCACTTTACCCCCCCCCCCCCCTCAAAAAAAAGCCTGTTGTCTAGGCCCCCCCCCCCCCCCCCCCCCCCCCCCCCGCCCCCCCCCCCCCCCCCCCCCCCCCCCCCAAAAAAAACAAACATACACAACACCCCAGTGTATTGCTTCAAGGATATTCCATTGTAGCCACCACCAAGTGCAACCACCAACTTTCTGTCTATCATCCACCTGTCAAACGCCAAACACCTACTAGTCAATTTACTGAAATGTACAATAATAGTTTATGAGCTATTCCCCCTCCCTCCCTCCCTCGTCGAACTCCTTTACAGCATGCAGTACTGTATTCAATCATGATGCATGGGAAGATCAGAGGATTTTAGAGGATTGAGGCAGTGGCCATGGGCACCCTTCGATTTAAACACAAGTTAAACAATTTTAGGATTTTGTGGATTTTGAGGATTGAGGATGAATGCATTTTTTTTAAGTAGGGCAATCCGTTGATTTGAGGATCGAGGATGGTTGCTGGCAAAAAGGGCCTGTGGGGTTAGCACTATGAGGGCCGAAGACGTGAAAACCTTTTGATGGAACGAAAAACGTGAAAAGTATACAATAGCAATAAAGTGATAACTTTTTACGCCCATCAAAGTATCGGGTATTTTTTGAGCCAGCTGGTTGCTAACTTTGGGAAAAGTAATGGCACTATCCTATTCTGTGAAACCTGTTTTTGCGACTTGTTTTTGCTCAAGTTTGATTTGAAGCATGAATTACGGTAGTCTGTGCCGGTTATGGTTGGGGTGAATTAAATGTAAATAACGTGCGAGCAAAGGATTATTTATTTGCAAATCCTCTTGTTAGCAATAGCATGCTTTTGTGCCATGCTGCGGTGGCACTCTTCGGTTAAGTATGGGTGATTCAAAAATTGAATCGATTTTAACTCGCAGGAGAGTTGGAATCAGGTCGCCCACAGGCAAGTATTGATGGGATTGAGGCTATTTCTAAAGCTATTTTGGTTTGTGATTATGTATGCGTTGTATTGTATAGGTTGGTTATGAAACATACAGTAGCTCCACATTGTTCTGCCAACAAAGCGATTGGCTTTGGCCCGGAGGGTTTATAATTATGCAAGGTTTGTGTACGTGCATGCATTTAGCTATGGTATAAACTATAAACTCATCACAAAAAGTATCGAGACACCTAAAAATGATCCAATAAATAATCTCTACATATGCCCGCCTTTTCAAAAGAAAAGGCGGGCATATGTAGAGAATAGAGATTATTTATTGGCTGATTATTTAACATAAACATGATCAATACAAACCTGCTTTTATAGGGATGATTGTCACTTTTGAAACTGGATCTACGACGATTGAAATGACAATAACTCGCTCCGCAACATCGTATCTCAACAATCGAGGTTCCAAAATACGCAGAACAAAATTATGCACTGGGTTATTTGCTTCGATTAATCCATATCCTTTCGGGTCGTTAATTATTGGATCATTACTTTTTGTGATGAGTTTACAATTACAGCATGGTTTGAGAGGAGATGGCTGGAAATACTGGTCCAAGATGTAGGTCAGCTCGATTACCTCCCAACGCAAAGCGGAGGGAAAGGTAGTCGAGCTAGCCTACACCGACAAATGGAATCGGCCAGTTACCCGCTCCAATTTGCTCATGAATATATTTGCTCATGAAAAGATGGTACCGTTTGTGTGCGGTGATTGGTCAACGTAATGTCAAATGGGCGTTAAGATGCAGTGGTGCACAAAATATTCCGTCAGTGGTGTGTTTGCTTATTTTCTTCATCAGAAAATAAGTGGAGAAGGTGTTGGCTTTTAAAGATTATTGTTTTCTTTTATTTCATAATGTTGGAACAAAACTTTGTTATTACAGCCGTTTGTTTGATTAAAAAAAACATGTTGTATTTTGTTATTTTGTATCTTTTTGTATTGCTATCGGAGTGTCATATAATTTGTGGTGAAGGTTCCAACAAAAGGTGTGTAATTTTGCCATCTGCAGACCTAGAATAAGTAAAACAGATGCTTTCGTCGTTTGGATTGTTTCTTTTAGGTCAATCGTGTTGATGGTTATGAACGCAGTGCTATACACTACGCTGCAGAGAAGGACCCTGCAAGTTTGTGTGTACTTTTAGAGAATGGCGCCGAGATTAACTCTCGGGACGGAAACTATGACACCCCTTTACACTGGGCTTGTTTCCGTAATAAGGTGGAGTGCGCTAAGGCACTCCTGGAGCACAATGCAACAGTGGACGCGCTGGACTTCAATCACGACACCCCACTCGGTTGGGCTTCACTGAAGGGCAATCTGGAGTGCATGACGTTGCTGCTGGAGTACGGCGCGGAGACGCACACGACCAACTGCAACGGTTTGTCACCGCTGCACCGCATCTGCAGTCTGTTTGCCATGGGCCTGAGTGGAGAGCGAGACCGACAGTGCCTGACCGTTCTGTCCCAGGCCACTGGTCAGATTGACCTAAGGGACCACAAGGGCGAGTTCCCACGTGCCATCAATGACGATGCGGAACTGAAGGCCATCATAACGGATATCTGCTGCTCACCTAGGTTTCTTCGTCAGCTGTGTCGTTACAAGATTCGTCAGTCATTGAGAGGCGGCAACAGACACCAACTGATGGGGCAGCTGCCCCTTCCTGCTCCTCTTCAACGATACCTTATGTTTCAGACCGGTGAATGATTTTTATGGTTAATAATAGTTTCAGGAGGTAGTTAAAGTATTCAGTTTAATATACATGTAGTACTTTTAGTAGTCATAGTATGGGTGTGGGTGAAAGTCGGATCCTCCGGACATCTTCGGACCCTCCGGACCTCTTAGGACCTTCCCTATAACCCTAAAGGCTAACCCTAATGCTAATAACCCTAACCCATTCAAAGAATACTGGGCCTAACTCTAATCCCCCAAAAAATAAGGCTACTTTGAAATGCAATTTCTTTTATTTCATTGCAGGTGAAATGTTGTTATTTAGGATCCGGGAAGGTCCGACTTTTTGACTAGCGTTAACATTAGATCTGGGAGATCCAGGATGATCCGGGTTTTACCAATCGCCTCATAGTATTCAGTTCAATAGGTCTCTCATTTCCTACACGGGCCAATTTCATAGAGCTGCGGCTGCTTAAGCATACTAATTGCTTAAGCACAAAACATCCTCGCTTAGTAAAACCAGGGGCCAATTTCATAAAACGTGTAAGCACAAAAATGTGCTTACCACAAAAATAGTTTTGCTCAGTAAAAACAGGTTACCGGCCAAAACTCCATGTGCTTTTCATGCTAAGCAAAATATCATTCACAAAGATAAACATCTCATGAATATTATATTTGTAACCTTGTTTTTTTCCCAAGAAAAAATGTTCATGCTAATAAGCAAATTGTTGTGTTTACATGATTTATGAAATTGGCCCCTGCCACAACTCCGCGTGATGCGTTTTGAGCAATTTTCACTGATGATGCCGAAAAACACGTTTACTAGGGGTACTGTGACCTTAAAAATAGGCCCACAGTTCAGTGGTTTTTTTTCACATTTATCATCAGGATGTGATTAAAAAAAAAATTTAAAAAAAAATATAACCCTACTTCTGAAGAATAATGGGCATCAGCATTTTGAGCATCAACTAGCACAACGCGCATAGGCTGCGTTGCATTTCGAACACATTTCAAGCAACATGTACGCGTATTGGAACATTTTTCACACTGCGACACGTGTACTTGATTGCGTATATAATCGTGTATTTCCATGCGTATATAATACGCAGTGGCAGTTATCCTATGCTAGATGGCCGTCTGTGGGAGAGATCTATAGGTGTAGGTTACGCTCGGTTCAGACAGGCGTTCCACAGTCGCGCCGAACCAAATGAGTGAGTCCGACGCAACTGTGGAACGCCTGTTTGAACCGAGCGTAAATTTCTATGATTCGAAGTTAGCTGACGCACATTGGGTTAATTGTGTGCAGCATATAAATATAATTATTGAGATCACAGACATCTAATAAAAGCTAGACATAACACAAGGACAACTTGCGGCTACCTGTGTCCTAATAATAATCTTTCCTCTCTGGCAAGTGTTTTTTCAAGCACAATTAAGTGACAGGGTAGTTTCCAAAATTATCTTATATGCTAATTTGGACCTTTGCCGTTCTAAGCTTTGTTCTTTGTTTACATTTTATATAGTTTGCGTGCATAATATCTGCTTATCTGCATACGACCTTAATTAGATGCTTTGTACATTTGACCTGATTTGCATAAGAAGCGTGTTATCGCAAAGGATTATGAGGCGAATTTATTCACGTGGAAGAGACACACTCGTGTTTATAGCTTCTTGGCCATGCATGGTGAAACTGATTTTTTTATGTATATGCTCTGAAACTGTCTTTTACCTAACGATCTGAAAAAGCCACAAATCTTGAAAGATTTCCCAAAAGTGCAAAAAATATTTAAATTTCATTCAGAATTTAAAAATAAATTCCAATAAATTGGACTTTTTTACGTTTGTGTGATTTTTATTTTAAATGAATATAATTTAAATTTAGCGATGGGGCGCCATACTTACGGCCATACCCCGTCCCCGTGTAGTGTACACCAAAGATCATAGAGCGCCGCAAGGTACCAAACTTATCAGCTTTGCCTTACAATGTGCAAGCTTTACATGTATGTAGCATAATGGTGCAGCATATACATACATACACACATATGTAAATGTACATGTATTTTATTAAGTTTACACTAGATTGTGTACTGATTTACATAGGCTTGAAAGATCTTGAAAGATTTTGGATGCTGATCTTGAAAGAAATGAAAATAATGAGTGGTCACCGCATCCAAATTCGCTCAGTATTCTTTTGAGTCAAATATGAAAAAAGAATTGCGAGGAGGGGGGGGGGGGGGGGACAAATACTGGGCAATCAGTCGACCCGGAAAAGTGTCATTTTGACCTGGAAAGAGACTGTGCAAATGTGTATGCAGATAGTGGGTCAGTCTGACCCAGGAGTTTTAGAGTACAATGCATTTTACAAACCGAGCGTGTACATGTAAACACGTGTACATGTACATGTGTACATGTACATGTGTACATAAAAACGACTCAGCGCGCATGCGGGGGCGAGTAGCTATTTGAGCTATGCTTGGAATGTCCTCGGAATTTACGGGTTCACGTGACCCTTGCGTCAAGACCGAGCTGTGAAACAAATCTCGTGGTAATCAAGGGCGCTCTCAATCAGCCCGTTTTTGGAGTATTGATGATTGATGAACTGCATAGACGGACGGCGCGCGAACAAATGAACAACTCGGTCTTGGAGCAAGACCTTAATGCTGACACAACGTCATATAATTTACTTAAGCGATTTCTAGCAAACCACGAACAGATTTCGAGCGCACGAAATGAATTCGAGTGCACGAAATGATTTCGAGTGCACGAAATGATTTCGTGGGCACGAAATAAAAAAACTCAAATTATTTCGTCACGGTGATTTGTATTCGTCATATGTCCCTTTAGGGCTCCGTACTTATCGCATGCGCGCATGAACTAAAAGGAACAAAGTCAGATTTTTTCTTTCTCAAGCGACACGCATGGACAATGTTGGGATCCATTATTTGAGATTGCTGGCACAAAACCCTGGGCATGTACACAAACCTTGTAACTGTAAGTCGTCTTGCGTGCAGAATGTATTGATTTACCATATAAATGACGACTTGACAGTGATGTATATGTACAATACTGCTCTTTTATACATGTACCAGATATCGCGTGACAAAATCATGTAAGGGTCTGCCAATATTTTTTGTGGTGAAAACTTCAATGAAGTATTGCCACCAACCCCCAAAACTAAAAAGCAGTAACTTTTCTAAAATGTTGCGCACCTTGTCAAAACCCCATGTGCATTAAAGGTAGGATACATTATTGGTAATTGCTTGAATTATCAGGAATAGGTGGATTTGGGTTGTGGGGGCGGGGGGGTGCCGAGAAAAGCAAGAAAAACAGCGTTCGTTTTCAACCGGCGTTGGTCAGTTATTCTTATGTTGTTCTTGTTTTTTCGCGATCGCCATCCGGCGATCGTGAATTGTTTCTAAATAAAATTTAATTTGGGGAACAATTACAGATATCTAGCGCAATTATTGAGCTGGATGCATAGAATCATAATTTACTTTTAGATAAGTATAAATAAGATACTTCTTAAAGGTAGTATACACCATTGGTAATTGCTTGAATTCTCATGAATGAGTATATTTTATAGTAAATATCGTTTAACTGACCTGTCCGAAGTTTTACAATCATGGATGTCAAGATAAGCACGAAAAACAGCGTTTGTTTTCAACCGGCGTCAAGCAGTTATTCTTATGTTATTTGTGTTTTTCTTTTTAAAAATCAATTTTTCAGAATAATTACAGGATATCTAGCGCAATCATTTTGCTGGATGCCTAGAATCAGTATTCACTTTCATATGAGTAAGATATTTCTTAATAATTCGGTGGTAAAATTTTTCGAAATCTGCAAATGATGTAGACTACCTTTAATAATCGGTAGTAAATATTTTCGTTAGTTGCAAATGGTTCAATCAAGATTTCCGCGACCTTTTCCCCCCTACCGCAGTACATGCACTTTCCTCTGCGGCTCAGTACTTTTTGAAAGTGCAATAACAATTTGAACACTCTGAAATTCAACTTGTGCTCACCAATGGAAGATCGCCACGGTCAGGTCACATGCTCACGTCAGTGACACGATTTAACGTTTTCTTGTTGTTCACGCATTGGTACATTCCATGGCAGTAGGCCTATATTTGCATTTCCATTTCTCCAGTTTTAAGTAGGGCGCGACTGGTGTCGGCTTCATTGCAACCGGCTTCATTGCAACCAATAGCTGTCTGTCTGTAGATCTATACGGCATCATTCGTGCGATTAACTCAGGTAAGTCGTTTGTGCCTTACCTTTTAGCACGCAACCTGCATGACGCGAATATAAACTGTCACCGCAACCGACAGTTTAAAACTAGCTCATATCTTAAACCTCTTCGACAATCACAAAACTTACTTTGGCAATTGTTTTTTTAATATTTATTAAAAGGTTACTTTTTACATACTTTTAGAGTAAAATAAATACCGCCCAGCTGTCAAAATAATGAAGACCATCATAAAAATGAGGCGGAGGACCCAGCGTTTGATTTGTCTCTTTGAAAATTGACACTTTTGCGAATTGTACGCTAGTCTCTGTTTAAGACGGCCAGACGGGGTTTGGGTTTCTTCGATGGATCCGGCCTCGATTCCTGTGACTTAAACCGCTATGGTTTAAAGGTGGATACACCATTTGCAGATATCGAAAACATTTACTACCGAATAATTAAGAATAACTGCCCGACGCCGGTCGAAATTCGAAAACAAACGCTGTTTTTCGGTTTCTCGGCATCCATGATTGTAAAACTTTGGACAGGTCAGGTAAACGAGAGTTACTATAAAATACAACCCCCCAAATCCACATATTCATGATAATTTAAGCAATTACCAATGGTGTATCCAACCTTTAAATCCAGTTTTTTTAAATTTGGCAACGCTACCCAAGAAAATTACGATAGTACAGCTCTCGGGCGTTTATACATGTACTTGTGAATGCGCGGGACCGAGGTTATCCCGGAATTTTACTGGTTAACTGCCAGAAAAAGCCTAAGAATAGACTTTATTCATTTTGTTGAGCGGATCATGCGCTTGCCCGGGACTGGCGGGGATAAAGCCAAAAGTCAAATGCGCTCTTGGTCCAAGCATTGCTCTATGGTCCAAGATTGCACGAAAGCTTCGAGAATTTACGGCTATGTGAACTAAACTGCACAGGGGGATGGGTTGGCTTTTTCGGGGCTAGGGGGTTGTATATACCCGTAAAGATAAGTTATTTCTTTATTATTCTGATGTATTTCAGAGCGGAAATCGATGGTGGAAAAAACGAATTTGAAGTTTTGAAAATGATAATCGATTTCGGTCGTTTTCTCTTTTGAGATTTTATAACCATACAAACGGACGAGAGAATTGTCAATATTTTTAAAAGTGCTGCGGCGCAACTGCAAAATGTATATTTATTCTATATCGATTAGCTCGTTCCAGCGAATCATAATTTGATCTGTTGACTAAAAAAGGAAATTTGATTCGTTCAGTTTTTTAGCGCTCGATGTCGCCCATCCCCTTCCAATATCCGTGTAAATTGTAGCCTTGACCAAAAACAAAAGCTTGTTCCCTGAACGAGTGATCAAGGGGCCGGTACCGTGCAGCAAATGGGTGTGGTCATTGAGCAGTATGATGTGTTTCTCGGCAGCCAATCACAGATCACAAACCGTTGGTTTGCGATATCCTTCATTTCAGAATGTCCAATCAGCTACTTGGAATTTGCAAATGTATTCAACGTTACCGTTCAATCAATGACCAATCAGAGATCTCGTGGATCGAAAGCAGCGCAGATAACCACAAAACCCAAGGCTAAAGTATTGCCAGCGATATTGGCCCAAACAGAGCTGTGTAAATTGCAGTTTGCAAGCGTTGTACGTGACGGGGGTGTTATAAGCTTATGCAAATGTTTCTTTCAACCATATTTATTGCAAGTCACTGACGCGTGACCGTCTTGGCTCGTGACCGTCTTGGCTCGTGACCGTCTCGGCTCGTGACCGTCTCGGCTCGTGACCGTCTCGGCTCGTGACCGTCTCGGCTCGTGACCGTCTCGGCTCGTGACCGTCTCGGCTCGTGACCGTCTCGGCTCGTGACCGTCTCGGCTCGTGACCGTCTCGGCTCGTGACCGTCTCGGCTCGTGACCGTCTCGGCTCGTGACCGTCTCGGCTCGTGACCGTCTCGGCTCGTGACCGTCTCGGCTCGTGACCGTCTCGGCTCGTGACCGTCTCGGCTCGTGACCGTCTCGGCTCGTGACCGTCTCGGCTCGTGACCGTCTCGGCTCGTGACCGTCTCGGCTCGTGACCGTCTCCATTGTACGGCTATATTATGCATGGGTTCAATGCTGCTAAGCACAATTTAGATTTCAACTTGTTTTCAGTTAAAAAAAAAACACGTGAACCGTGTTGGTTGGTTTGTTGGGGTATTGGGGGTGTTTGTTTGTATTTGTTAATGGGTCACCATCAGTATACATCTATATGAGCCCCTACGAGGCCCCTATTTTTGATTATAACAAAATTGCTGGTTCTGTATTCTGGTTGGCTGAAATGCGGTCACGTAGGCTTCACTAAGTGCATACAATTTGCGTCAGCGTGAACTATATACATAGGTGGTCAGTGATACAATTATATATTTAGTAACTCTATAGTGACCTAGTTGCCCTGGATCAACACTAACTTTAGTAATGTTTTAGGAATACTTTACAACTAGCCGGGTTGTAATCTAGTCATTCACAAGCCAGTTCACAAGCATCAAGAGGAACAATAACAAAAGAATGATTTTGTCAAAGGTCATTGAAATAGCCTAATAATTGTGAGTTGAATAAAGACTGAATAACTGTGATTGACTTGTGATTGACTTGTGATTGACTTGTGATTGACTTGTGATTGACTTGTGGTTGACTTGTGATTGACTTGTGGTGGCTTGTGAATGACTAGAATACAACTCTACCAACTAGGCCTTTTTAGTAACGAGTAGGCTATGATAGTAGTAAGGTTTTATGATGAAGCCTACACTGTAACAAAAACACCGCACAACGTTGAGAGGGTGAACATTAATTTGTCCAAATGTGATTTTCATGACTGACATCTTTAATATATACAGTTTCAGGTTTCATTCAAAGAATTGTTCAATTTTGATGAATAAAGTGGGGGAAAACGACCATTTTTTTTTGGCAGCGTTATCAATATTACGCAAACAGGTATATACATGTATATACCAAACGAAAGCTTAACTTGTAGGCTTTCCGACCATTGTATATAACCCAATTTCAATAGGTCGGACAACAAAGGGCTCAACTGGTTCCCTCTGGTGTACAGCCAGACAATGAGTAGGCTAGGTCAGTCAAGCTCAGACGGGTAACTATGTCGGGTTGTTAGCTTTTATACAACGCCTTAATAAAGCCCCGTCATATGATTGGTGGATCGTTGATCATGTGCATTGAATTGGTAGCCCCATTCGCTAATGTCATGTACCGCCCACACTGCAGCATCACAGATTTCTGTGAAGGAAACGCACGGTATTCTGGGTAGCGTACCATGACATTTAAAGGGAACTATGTCCTGGAATCGCCTAATTGAGCTACACAATTTTTTGAACAAAATGATGTTCATCTGAAAGAGCATTTAAAACTAGATATAAACATCCACACAACCACCCTTTAAAAACTTGGTATAGTCGTGATTTTTACCGTAAAGTGTAAGCTTTTTTGCATACATGTAGAAATCATTGGTACTCTGTGTAATTACGGTGACACTGGATGTATGGCGTGCCGGGTGCCTTAACATTGTTGTTGACATAGGTTTACCTTTTGAAATTATCGGCAATAACTTCAGTTTAAAGGTAGGATACACCATTGGTAATTGCTTGAATTATCATGAATGGGTAGATTTGGGGGGTTGTATTTTATAGTAAATATCGTTTAACTGACCTGTCCGAAGTTTTACAATCATGGATGCCGAGAAAAGCACAAAAAACAGCGTTGGTTTTCCACCGGCGTCCAGCAGTTATTCTTATGTTATCTTTGTTTTTTCGCGCTCGCCGGAGGGCGATCGCGAATTTTTCTTTATAAAATTCTACTTTTCAGAATAATTACAGGATATCTAACGCAATCATTTCGCTGGATACCTACAATCATTATTTACTTTCAAATGAGTAAGATATTTCCTAATAATTCGGTAGTAAATATTTTCGATATCTGCAAATGGTATATACTACCTTTAAACCCGAAGGGGCAAATCTGCTTTTTCACTGTTGATTGTGGCTACGCACATAGACTACCTGTGACTACTTTGGTCATACCAGAGGAATGTTTTATCATTATGAAACTTGACCGTACTTTAATTCAGTCGAGCGGCGTATTTATGCCATTTCGTAATAATAGTCAGTGATAGAGCGACTACGCGACGGGTCTATCTTTTGAAGCACTGGTCCATAATCAAATGAAAAAAATAGAAACCCAAATTGTTGTCAACAAAAGTATCCTATGAACAGAATATTTCTACTGTAAAAGGAATCGTGGTATTCTTGGAGTTCTCGGGTTTGTTTGTACCAGGGGTGACGTTCAACTAGTGGCATGATATTAACTGGTGCAGTTAAAACCAGTTCAACTGAGTGTCCAAACTGGTCTAGTTGAACTGGGAATTGGTTGAACTGGTATGAACTGTTTGAACTGGTAACTGGTTTTTATTTGGTATTGAACTGGTTTTGAACTGTTTTTTCTACTGGTTGTTAAACCTTTTTAAAGCTTTTTTCGAACTGTGGTTTTCGAACTGGTTTTGATTGGTGAATCTGCGCTGATATTACCCGAGCGCACAGAAATACATTTGTGCGATCGATTGATTCGGTAGAAAAGCTCAGACTTTACTTTACTTTTACAAAACACTTCTCCACCACCGACAGCGAATTATTTTACTTAAATTATATGTATTTATATGTGAATCGATGATGACCCAATCTTATAAAGATATTGAAAATGTCTCACGGCTTGATTGGTCCCATACCCCTATAGGTTTGTGCACAAACTTCAATGTTTATTTGTCATCCAATCACATGATACGTTGAAAATGTCGATAAGGTTTATTCAAAGGGCACACAAGACAAGGCCTAAGGGACCTCGTAATAATAAGACAACCATTCTTTTGTGCACATGTACTTAATAATAGAGTGTGGCATGGCACTGTGCGTTTACAGTTTGGCACTTACGGGGTACCGGGAACAAAAGGGCAACAATAGGACAATGGTACCCCGCAATCCTGTCTTTAGAAATGGAAGTGCCCCACAGGTTAACGGTATGTTTTTCGAGATTTCTAAGGAGACAAGAGAAAACAAAAGATATGAAAGTAAAGTCGAACAATAGAGGTACCCTGCAACCAATGGCGTGCCAAGTGTAATTGTTGATGTGCTTGTGTGAAGCACTTTACTGCAATTTTGTGTCGGCATCAGTGGCTAAAGTGGTATTTTGATTTTAATTTAATAATTTTATTTAATAAAGGTAGACATAATTTGAATAAATTTACTAGACGTGTTTTAAATAAATTTGGTAGACATGTTTTGGGGGATTTTGTTGAATAAAGAGATACACAGAGGCAAATAAAGTTACTTCAGGGGAGTTTTTAACTGGTGCCTGTTCACTTGACCAGTTGGTAACTGGTTTTAACTGGTTATTACCGGTTCATGTTTCGTCAACTGCTGTCAATTGTACTGTTCTTAATGACCAGAGTAACTGCATGGTTTCAACTGTTTCCTAGATATATTGTCACCACAAGATTGATTAGTAGGCAATTACTGCATGGTTCCAACTAATTTTCACCACAAGTTGGTTTATACTGCAAGGTTCCTTGAACCGCATGGTTTCAATTGTTTCCCATTGCCACCACAAGAATGACCAGTTTGGTAACTGATCATGGTTTCTTTTATTGTTTCCCATTGCCACCACAAGAATGACCAGTTTGGTAACAGATCATGGTTTCAATTGTTTCCCATTGCCACCACAAGAATGACCAGTTTGTAAACTGATCATGGTTTCAACTGTTTTCTGTTGCCACCACAAGTTGGTTCCTTATACACTGTACATATAGCTGGCTCCTTTTGCCACCAATACCAGTTGGTAACTGGTTCCTTCAACTGGTTCCAACTGCTTTCTTTTGTCACAAGATTTACTAGTTGATAACTATGGTTCTCTCAAGTAGTTTCAACTTGTCCATGTTGACACCACCAAAATTACCAGTTTTTCCTTCCACTAAAGTTTAAACTGGTTTCAACTGAATTCTTTTGAAAACAGTTGTGCCAGTTATAAATCCATCACATACCAGTTGGATAACAGTTAATTCCAGTTCAAAACAGTTGATGAAAACATTTAAACGTTTCCTCCTGGGAGTGCCCTTGCTCTATGTTGTTTGCTTTATGACTCCCTTTTAGCATGTATTGGAACTTTGCAGATATTATTTGACGGTGTTAACGCGGGCATTATAGAAGCGAAGAGGGAAAATGGCTTCCAGCATGCAGCAACTGGTTGAGAACTACAAGAAGGATGCCAGCAAAGCGCTGGAGAAGTACCAAGTCCTCCGCGATCTGGACATCTTCGTGTTGGACAACTCGATCCGTGAGAGCACCGTGGGGCAGCTACGGGGCCACACACTGGAGAGCAAGTGGCAGATCTATGACGAGGTCAAGAAGTGTGGCTTCAAGAACACCATCGTGGCCTCCTTCTCGCACATGACTCGCGTGGACGACGACTTCATCAAGGAACTCAAGGAGAGAGGGGAGGACCCAGAAGGCCTGTGGGCTTTCTCCGAGATCACAGAAGGTAAAGCCAATAACAATGGGCCATTCTTATGAAGCTGCTCAGCACCCAAAAAATGCTTAACATCAACATTCTTCCTTGGGAAAAATAGGGTTACAAACCAAGTGATGTAAATGATGTTTGTGCCTGATATTTAGCTGCATGGTTTTTGCTTAACACGAAAAACAAAGGAGTGGGGGTCGAGCCGATGGCTAATATCCAGGTCCAGTCGATGTTTTTTTCCAAAAACAGTTTGCTATAGTGATTCGACTTGAGGGTTCAGATTTGTCATTTTGAACCAAAGGGGTGTCAATTTTAAACATGGACCCTTCCTATAGTGTTTATTAAACTGTCACCATCAACTTAAAAATTAATATCACTTGTTAATTCAGTCATTATTTAATCTTCAAATGAAGCTGAAAACCAGTAGAACAATGAACTAGATAAACCCTAAAAGTGTAATCTTTGCGGTATGTGGTTTTTTTTTACCACAAGGTGCAAAAAACAAGGTGCCGGACACTGTGAATGTACCCGTGGGCATTCGGAAATTAAAAAGTGCTGGCATGTACTCTGTGATCTTCGAGGTCGATCTGGGTGACGGGGTCTATGACTTCAACAAGTTCAGCATCCAGGACTTGTGCGCATTAATCAACAAGTGGAACGACTGGATCTTTGATAATCTCAGCCCGAAGGCCAAGGCGATGTACAGCTTCCGTGACCTGCCAGACACCATGCCTGACCACTCTGGCCGGCTGTTTGAGGTGGTGACCTTCTTGGCTAACCTACCACGCAAACGCCGACCCTTCGGAATTATGTTTGAGGAACCCCGAGGGAAGTCACTGCCAGAAGAGTGCGGTATGTGGGCCAAGTACATCCGTAAGATTATGAATGATCACAAATGGAAGGGGCACCTGCTGGTTCACGTTCACGAGAAGTTTGGCTACTGTGATGCCACAGCCCTGCAGGTTAGTTAAAATGAGACATTTTACCTGGTAATCAACTGACCAAAACTACAATGTACCAAATGTACGTTAGTCCTTTCGTATAGTTAAGAGATTGCAGCAACTTTTAAAGGAAAATTATTTAACTTGTGGATGGTTTATTCTCAATGTAGGTTCTCATGGATGGAGCCGATGGCATTTGGGCCAGTGTCTGCGCCGAGGGTGCCTCTATGGGTAATGCTCCTTCCTGTGTCACTTTGCTGAATCTCATCCGACTCGGCAACAAGAAGGTCCTAAAAAAGTTTGACTGCAGCTACCTGAGGAAGGCTGCCATCAGCGTGACTAGAATCTCCACTGGCCTAGACCCGCACATCAAGCAGCCGGTCTTCGGTGCCCGAGCCACCGACTTTGTCTTCGATCTCAAGCCCGAAGATTTCGACTTGGCGAAGTTCTTTGGGGAGAAGGCGCCCGTGCGAATCACCACCATGGCCAGCAAAGAGATGATTCAGCAGCGCTTGATCGATCTTTTTGGGAACGAGCCACAGTTTACCTTGGAAATGTCCCAAAAGATGAAGGCGCTTATTCTGGAAGACCTCCGAACGAAAAGGTAAGCTGCTTGCCGAGTGCAGTAAAGAGGTAGTCTGTATTACACACACTCAGACCTGCATGGCTTGAGTGTTCAAGGAACTCGGATTGGCGTAGCAGGACTGTACACACCGTTTCCACTTTTCTCACTTTGACCCGGGTTCGATTAGTTCCTGGGCCAATATGTGGAGTGGGTTTTCAGTCTAGCTTTGATTCCTTGGTTTTTAGCATACGGACGCGCAGGCTTTCATGTCAGCAACTGTTTGTAAGAAAATAATACATAATTCCTTTTAAACTTGAATGAACGGACTAGCTAAATTCACAATTTTCCTCGTGACAAGTCTGTACACTGCACTTGTACTCTCTACTCAATTTGCAAACAGTCAAAATAAAACGCCCATATCATTATCAAAAGACTATGGTCACAAGGCTACATAGTGGTGTAAGCGTGCTCAGGAAGGTGTTAAAATTATACCCAAAATGATACCACTTACTTGCTAACATACTTACTTACATAAAGTCATTTATTTAAACTATATGAGACAAATAGAAAGTTCACAGACGTTCATAGACCTTACCAGCAAACCAAAGGCGAGTATACAAACTTGCATGGTACAAAATATATTCGTTAGATGCGATTTTTACAATGTCCAGAGCCCCATAATTACTACATTTTGTTTTTTATATATTTTGTATTACTTTTATATTTGATGTTTTTGTTGGTATCATTTGTTTTGAACCATCCAGGAGGGAGGAATACATGAGCATGGTGGGCCTGGCTATGCTGTTCGATCGAGCCGGGGGCAAACTGACCGAGCACATGAGAGACTCCATCGACGCGTTCGAGCTCAAGGCACCGAGCGCCAAGATCCTGCTGGCCCAGATCCGCAAGATCTGGGACGAGTGGGACCTCAAAGACGCGGTGCAGAGAGACGACATGCTGCAGTTTGACTCCTTCTACAACGGCTTCATGGCGCCCTACTTCTCCTGCTACCGCTGCTCGGATACCATAAAAGCTCTGCAGGCCATTGACATGGATTCCGACGGCATGGTGGATTGGAATGAGTTCGAGACCTATCTGAAGTGGGCCCTCGCCCAGTATCCGAAAATAGATGACGTGCAGGAGCTGCTGGATATCACCTTTCTGAAGGGCCTGATCCCAGCCATGCAGGATGAGTTTCTCAAATCGCAGTCTGAGTCAAAGTAAATAAATCTCCACACACGCCATTGCTAATGCTCCCACTTCATCTACACAGGGTGTCTCTCCCCTAAAATGCAACACTTTGGAAGAGTAAATATCGCACTAAACTGTGGATCTACAATCACGGGAGAGAATGTAGTATTCTGATGCCACTTCAGCGGTTGTGTACCTTTCTTTGAAATGATATATGAAGATAAAATTGGCGTCAGGCTGAAACGTTCTTTCCCAATTAATTAGCTAACTCCTGCGTTCAGATTTGAACAAAATAGCCAGGAAAACTGGCCGCAAAATTACAGATAGAATTGCACCAATTGAAGATTTGCAACTTTCTGTTTCTTCATTAAGATTAAGACTCTTATCATCAAGGAAATTCTATGAACAAACTATTGTAGACATATGTTACGTTGATTATTAGAACTTCTTGTATAACATCAAACCAGAAAATAAGGAATATCAAATATTAACACAATAAAGAAAGAATGTTGCAAATTTGATTTTTGCAATTCAACCAATGGTTTGGCAGCAAATTTCTTGCCGATTTTGCTCAAATTTTGAACACGACATAGCCAAGATATTTGTATAACAATATCTAAATAATTACAAAGCTTATGGCGCGGTGATATACAATGTTCTGAAAGAAACGATCCTCGACACATAATTGTTGGTACAGTTCGGCAAAATACCCAAAACCCTCCAAACCTTTTTAAAACACACATTATTTGGTTTATTCCATTTGACTTCTATTTGATTTATCGCCACCAGTCATGGATTGGTGGCTTTTTTTAATGGTATTTAGCTATAGTATACGTATTTGATAGAACAAAGGTCATTAAATCGTTGTAGTCAATATAATCTTGTGAAACTGTACTTTGTAAGGATATTTGAAGATCACTGTCATTTTGTTAACCATTACTTTCACTTTGAACGTTATTAGATTTGAGGTGCACTAAATACATTTATTTTGGCACAATATTTGTTTCTATTATTTCCACCTAATGGAAAATTAAATTTACACTATGCTAAATCTTGGCGCTTTTATTTTTGCAGTTCGATTCTTATTTCTGTTTTTGGTATAATCGATTAAATGTATATCGTGGTATTTAGGCAAGAATTTATATTTTGGTATATTTCCGGTTTTTATAACGTAGTTTTAGTACTAATTCAAAAAGTAAGATTTACAGTGGTTTAACATTTTATGATTACGGTGTATTTACTGAACGCATGTGTGAGCCAAATACATTAGAATAATGCAAGGTAGATACGTGACCTGATCAAGGGAAATGAGTCACATGTCGTTCTCCAGCGGTGCTGAAAATCACTAAAAAATATATATTTCTCATCAAAAATCTGCTAAGATACTTTAGGAATATATAATTGAAGTGTTTTATTAAGTAAATACTACATTAATCTCAATTTCTAAAAGAAATCTACATTTACGTTGTTTTTGGCCTGTACGCCGATAAGACAATAGCGACATGCGACTCATTTCTCTTGATCGGGCATTACTGTTAAATGGAAACTAGCAAAACGCTTTTAAACTTCAATGTTATAGTAATAGCCAGTATTGTTTAAACAACAAAACCCGGATGTTACTCTTTATAACTTTATAACTATATCTGTTCGGCAATCCAGTCGCACGATGCTGAGCTATAGGCTCGAATGGAATCATTTATACGCAAACAGTACAATTGGCTGTCTTTTTTGGCAGTTTTTGAAGTGCTGCTCATTTTGTCACTCCGAAGTGAAACCAGTTGCACAAATTGCACAATGAAATAATGATCACCTTTTGTATCTTAAAGGAAACATGTAATAAGTTGTTTATTTTTGCTGACAACAACATTATGTGTGTTTATTTTCTGTGATAAATGGGGGGAAATAATTTTTGAAAATATTTGGTCAAACCACTCCGCCCCTCGAAAGGAAGCCTTATTTAGCACAAAACTTCGCGAGGGGTATGACGATAAATAATCAAGGCAGAGACTCGCCGCGCTGCGGGGGCCGCTACCCGGCCGAGACTGCGCGCGTTGCAACAAGTGTCCGTCTTTACATGTTTTTTTATTCTGAATCAGGGTAGAAATACAACAGTTTTCGGTCATGCCGACTAGGTGTGTAGAATAAAAAAATGCTGGGTGTAGAAAACTACCAAGGATAGAGTAAGCCTTCATTTGTTTCCGGTTGATCCTAAGGCCAAATAAAAAATAAAAAACATGTTTAGCGTCATGCCTTTTTTTCAAAATGGCCGCCCAACACATCTTAATTCGAGTCATGCAGTAAACATGTCACACCCTGTCTTCCAATTTAAAATAAAAACATGGTTCACCCACTATTAAAAATCAAAATTCATGTGGGTCGATCATGTATGCACCGTACACGACTACACATCACACCCTAGCCTTTCTATTAGACAAACATTATTTCCAGAGCATGTACACAGTGATGCTAAAGTCTAAAATACGATCTTAAAATGTTATTATCTTTAAACAATTTGTTTTTCTTTTTTATTTACCAAAATGGTCAAATTTATAATTTTTTTCAAAAAACAAAAAACAAAAAAAAGGAGGCGGCCCCCAAAAAGGAAGCGGGCCTAAATATGGGAGGATTGGGACAGCCAAAGTAAAACTTATGGTGATTCTACTTACATATCCTTACTTGAATAACATTTGCTAAAGAATATAAGTGACTGAATAATTATGAGAACACAGTAATTATCCAAAATGACAACTTGTGACCCTATAAATGTACGCACATTACACTGTCTCCAGATATCATCATGTAGTCAGTATTGGTGAGCTTCAAATTCACCAAGTTGCTTACTGGCACAGTTATCACAGTTATCATATCATAAATGCTCCCCTTTGTGCCGTAAGCTAAAACAAGTTGAAACGCATTCGACCCCCTTTTCTGAATGTAGGGGGTCTGTCTTTTTTATGTAGAAATACACTCCACCCCCCCCCCCCCCCTTTTTCTTAATTCAGATGGTCAAGATAGAAATACACATTCGGCCCCCCTTTTCTAAATTTAGGGGGTCGAGCCATTTTGTGCTTAGAAGTGCATTCGACCCTTCTTTTAATAATAATAATAATAATAATATCAACATTTATAAAGCGCCTTTTCCTAGGGTTACAAAGCGCTTAGAGAATGACCAGGAAAATACAACAATGACAAGTATAATAACGTAAAACCAAATGGAAAGACCACTGCCAGACCCAGCCCGCAGCACTCGACAAGAGAGCCCAGCGATAGCAACTCAAGAGAAACGATCACTGGTGAGATCAGGGAATGAAGGGCTCTCTAATAAGACGAGCACGCGGAAGTCAGGTCTGACAATGAAGTTACAGGGGTTCGGGCTATTTTATGCTATAGAAATGCATTATTTTGCTTGATGCCTACAATCATTATTTACTTTCAAATAAGTAAGAGATTTCCTAATAATTTGGTCGTGAAAAATGTCGATATCTGCAAACGGTGTATCCTATACCTTTGAGCGTGTAGATGTTTTACGAAACAGAATTAGAGTAAAACGTGTATTTTTAAGAATGGAGTATATTTTGGAATCTTGAATGTCTTTTTTTACAACTCGTGTGTATTCCAAAGACGAAATTAATTTTATAAACCAAACGCAAATCGTGCAGATCGAATGCATTTATCAAAACCGAATGCATTTTTACAAACCGAACATACATATTTACTGATCGAACGCGTTTTCTTCCTGAAACCTATATACTCTAAACTCTAAAAACCAAGACCCGCATCCAAATTCGCTCAGTATTTTTCCGAGTCAAATATAAAACAAAAATTGCGAGGGGGGGGGGGGGGGGGGGGGAGGGGGGACAAAATACTGGGCAATTCGACCCGGAAAAGTGTCATTTTGACCTGGAAAGAGACTGTGCACATTTGTATACAGATAGTGGGTCAGTCTGACCCAGGAGTTTTTTACAAACCGAGCGTGTACATGTACATGTACATTATTAGTACACTGTATTACAAAATGCATTTTACAATACCCAATGAATTTTTACAAACCAAACATAGGCTACACTTTACGGAAGTTTCCGACAATATTTTGTGCCCATACAATTCCACTTGGACTTTAAGTAAGGGGATAGTAGGGGCTTTTCTAAATACAGCATTCTAAATTGATGGAGAAATTGATAAAATTGACGAAAATGTTTGTGCCTTGTACATTTCAATGGACCGAATTTGCTTCTTTCAACCAGGCGCCATATAAGCGACACGCATGGATCGCTGGCACAAAACCCTGGGCATGTACACATACCTTGTAAGTCGTATCGCCTGATAAAATGTATTGATTTACCATAATGACAGTGATGTACATGTACAATACTGCTCTTTTATACCAGATATCGCGTGACAAAATAAAAGGGTCTCTCCAATATTTTGTGTGGTGAAAACTTCAATGGAGTAAAAAACTAAAAAGCAGTAACTTTTAAAAAATGTTGTGCACCTTGTCGAAACCCCATGGGAATTAAGGGTAGGATACACTATTGGTAATTGCTTGAATTATCAGGAATGGGTGGATTTTTTGTTTGGGGTGGGCGGGGGAGGGGTGCTGAGAAAAGCAAGAAAAACGGCGTTCGTTTTCAACCGGCGTTGGTCAGTTATTCTTATGTTGTTCTTGTTTTTTCGCGATCGCCATCCGGCGATCGTGAATTGTTTCTAAATAAAATTTAATTTGGGGAACAATTACAGATATCTAGCGCGATTATTGAGCTGGATGCATATAATCATAATTTACTTTCAGATAAGTATAAGATACTTCTTAATAATTCGGTAGTAAATATTTTCGTTATCTGCAAATGGTTCAATCCAGATTTCCGCGACCTTTTCCCCCCTACCGCAGTACATGCACTTTCCTCTGCGGTTCAGTACTTTTTGAAAGTGCAATAACAATTTGAACACTTTGACATTTAACTTGTGCTCGCCACGGTCAGGTCACGTGTTCACGCCAGTGACAGTGGTGCGTTCCATGGCAGTGTTGCATTTCCATTTCTCTAGTTTTAAGTAGGGCGCGATTGGTGTCGGCTTCATTGCAACCAATAGCTGTCTGTCTGCCCGTAGAGCTACACGGCATCGTTCGTGCGATTAACTCAGGTAAGTCGTTTGTGCCTTGCCTTTTAGCACGCAACCTGCATGACGCGAATATAAACTGTCACCGCAACCGACAGTTTAAAACTAGCTCATATCTTAAACCTCGTCGACAATCACAAAACTTACTTTGGCAATTGTTTTTTAAATATTTATTAAAAGGTTACTTTTTACATACTTTTATAGTAAATAAATACCGCCCAGCTGTCAAATGAAGACCATCATAAAAATGAGGCGGAGGACCCAGCGTTTGATTTGTCTTTTTGAAAATTGACACTTTTGCGAATTGTACGCTAGTCTCTGTTTAAGACGGCCAGACGGGGTTTGGTTTTCTTCGATGGATCCGGCCTCGATTCCTGTGAATTAAACCGCTATGATTTAAATGTGGATACACCATTTGCAGATATCGAAAACATTTACTACCGAATAATTAAGAATAACTGCCCGACGCCGATCGAAAACAAACGCTGTTTTTTGTGCGTTTCTCGGCATCCATATTGTAAAACTTCGGACAGGTCAGGTAAACGAGAGTTACTATAGAAAATACAACCCCCCAAATCCACCTATTCATGATAATTCGAGCAATTAACAATGGTGTATCCTACCTTTAAATCCATTTTTTTTTTGGCAACGCTATACCCAAGAAAATTCCGATAGGACAGCCCTCGGGCGTTTATTACATGTACCTGTGAATGCGCGGGGCCAAGGTTATCCCGGATATGCCAGAAAAAGTTAAGAATAGACTTTATTCATTTTGTTGAGCGGATTTTAATGCGCAATTGCCCGGGACTGGCGGGGATAAAGCCAAAAGTCAAATGTATGGTGGCCCTGAAGGGACTACGCAGATCGTGAATATTGACGTCAATATTCACGACAAATTTCACGACTTTCCTCAAAGTCTGCGAATATTGACGTCCAATATGGACGTCATATTCACGACTTTCCCCAAAAAGTCGAGAATATTGACGTCAAATTTGACGTCAAATTTCGCGACTTGGGCGACTTGTTTTAAAGGTAGGATACGGTAGGATACACCATTGGTAATTTCTTGAATTATCATGAATGGGTGGATTTTTGGGGGTTGTATTTTATAGTAAAATCTCGTTTAACTGACATTTACAATAATTTATTGATGGCGAGAAAATCACGAAAAACTGCGTTTGTTTTCAACCGCCGTCGGGCAGTTGAATATTCTTGTTATTATTCGTGTTTTTGCGATCGCCGTTTGGTGATCGCGAATTTAGTTTTTATAAAGAAAAAATTCGGATAATTACAAGATATCATTGCGCGATCATTTTGCTAGATGCCTAGAATCATAATTTACCTTCAAATAAGTAGAGATATTTCTTATTAATTCGGTAGTAAATATTGTTGATATCTGCAAATGGTGTATCCTACTTTAAGTTCAGTTCACGAGATTTGTTTCTGAACTTGAAACAAATCCACTGATCTCTCGTGACAATCGTTTTCGGAGGTATGGAGGATTAATTAACTGTATAGGCAGACGGACGGCGCGCCCCGGACAAATGAAAACTCGGTCTTGGAGCAAGACTAGCCAAAACCTAGCTTGCTTTGGGGGAAAGTCGTGAATTTTGTCGCGAATATTGACGTCAATATTCGCGACTTTCTCCAAAAGTCGCGAATATTGACGCGAATATCGACGTCAAATTTGACGTCAATATTTGCGACTTTTTGAGGAAGTATATTCGCGACTTTTAGAAAAGTCGTGAAATTTGTCGTGAATATTGACGTCAATATTCACGATCTGCGTAGTCCCTTCAGGGCCACCATACAAATGCGCTCTTGATCCGAGCATTGTCCAAGATTACACGAAAGCTTCGATAATTTACGGCTATTGTGAAATAAACTGCACAGGGGGGGGGGGTGGCTTTTTCGGGGCTAGGGGGTTGTATATACCCGTAAAGATAAGTTATTTCTTTATATTCTGGATGTATTTCAGAGCGGAAATCGATGGTGGAAAAAAAACGAGTTTGAAGTTTTGAAAATGATAATCGATTTCGGTCGTTTTCTCCTTTGAGTTTTCATACCATACAAACTGACAAGAGAATTGTCAATGTTTTGTGGTGCAACTGCAAAACCCCTATATGCTGACAAACAGCTAGGCCTTCACACATGTATATTTATTATCTATTAGCTCGTTCCAGCGAATCATAATTTGATCTGTTGACTAGAAAAAGAAACTTGATTCGTCCAGATTTTAGCGCTCGATGTCGCCCATCCCTTTCCATATCCGTGTAAATTGTAGCCTTGACCAAAAAAAAAAGCTTGTTCCCTGAACGAGCGATCGAGGGGCCGCTACCGGTACCGTGCAGCAAATGGGCGTGTTCGTTGAGCAGGCGTTATGATTGTGTTTCTCGGCAGCCAATCACAGATCACAAACTGTTGGGTTTGCGATATGCTTCATTTCAGATGTCCAATCAGCTATTTGGAATTTGCAAATGTATTCAACGTTACCGTTCAATCAATGACCAATCAGAGATCTCGTGGATCGAAAAGCAGCGCACATAACCACAAAGCCCAAGGCTAAAGTTACTGCAGCGATATCGGCCCAAACGAAGCTGTGTAAATTGCAGTTTGCAAGCGGTTGTCGCTATTGTGACGGATCTGTTATAGGCTTATGCAAATGTTTCTTTCAACCATATTGATTGCAAGTCACTGACACGCCAGTCGGCCTCGTGGACCGTCTCCCGTATTGTCTCCAATTGTACGGCTGTATAATGCATGGGTTTAATGCTACTAAGCACAATTTAGATTTCAACTTGTTTTCAGTTTTAAAAAAACCCACGTAAACCGTGTTTGTTGGTTTGTTGGGTACCAGGTATTGGAAGTGTTTGTTTGTATTTGTTTTAGGGTCACCATCGGTATACATCTATATGAGCCCCTACGAGGCCCCTATTTTTAAATTATAACACACAAATTGATGGTTCTGTATTCTGGTGGCTGAAATGCGGTCACGTAGGGTTCACTAAGTGCATACAATTTGCGTCAGCGTGAACTATATAGACGCGCGTCAAGACATCGTGTCGTTTTAGACGACATGCACAATATCGATTACTGTCGTCTTTGGCAAAGACTAACTATACCCTGTATAATCCGGCGCTTGTGTGGATTAGCATAGCACGACGCCAGGCCCGTACGCAGGGGGGTGCGACGGGTGCGTACTCACCCCCCCCCCCCCCCCTCCCCCCCCCCCCCCCCCCCCCCCCCCCCAAATTACCAAAGGTCCACATTTTCCGGGGTAAATAATGGTATTTTGATGTAGAAATAAAGGTACTGGCACACGACAAAATTTGGTCCCATTGTTGGTCCCCATCAAGTACAAATTCGCACCCCCCCCCCCCCCTAAAAAATCCTGCGTACGGGCCTGCGACGAAGTTCTACCAATTCCATGATTATTACGCCATACATAGGCGGTCAGTGATACAATTATATAGTTGCCCAGGATCAACACTACTTTAGTAATACATGTACACTCAGAAAGTAACTAACGCTAGTAATTTTCAGGAATACCAATCAGTTTCCAACTAGCCGGGTTGTGATCTAGTCATTCACAAGTCAGTTCACAAGCATCAAGAGGAACAAATAACAAAAGAATGATTTTGTCAAAGGTCATTGAAATAGCCTAATAATTGTGAGTTGAATAAAGACTGAATAACTGTGATTGACTTGTGATTGACATGTGATTGACTGTGATTGACTGTGATTGACATGTGGATTGACATGTGATTGACTTGTGTTGACTTGTGATTGACTTGTGGTTAACTTGTGGTTGACTTGTGGTCGGACTTATGTGACTTGTGAATGACTAGAATACAACTCTGCCAACTAGGCCTCTTTAGTACCTAATAGGCTTAAGCCCTGTCCGCTCTGGACTTAATTTGGGCAAACTAACCGAGCCAATGGGTAACTTGCCCATTTCAAGTCCAGTGCGGGACAGCCTGGGTAACCTCACAGGTAACTAACCCACGCCGCGTGGTAGTTTAACCGAGCAAAAGGTGCCCGGAAGATTGACCAGCAGGAAGATTTAACCGAGCCAGAAAATCCAGTGCGGGACGGGACGTCTCGGTTAAATCTTCCATCACCCATTATGTAAGAAAATAATGTTGAGAGCTAGCGTCGGGAACAGACGATCCGGTCGTCAAGTCGCGGTCATAGGTCACGCAGGGCGCCCTCTTTATTGTTTTTGAGCCAGCTCGGTTAGTTTTTACACCATCGTCTCGGCAATTCTACCCGCGTCAATCAAATCCAAGTGCGACGGTGGGAAGATCAACCTATCTGAAAGGTTACCCGGCGTCATGGTCAAATTACCCAAAATGTTTATCCAGTGCGAACACGGCTATAGTATAATAATAGTAACGTTTTTCATGATTAAGGTTATACACTGTAAAAAAAAACACACCGCGCCACGTTGAGAGGGTGAACCTTAATTTGTCTAAATGTGATTTACATTTTTTGTCATGACTGACATCTTTAATATCTACAGTTTCAGGGTTTCATTCAAGAATTGTTAATTTTGATGAATAAAGTGGGAGAAAACGACCATTTTGTGTGCAGTGTTATCAATGTTACGCAAACATGTTATAAATCAATCACAAAAACTAGGATAGGTTTTTGTTCACCATTGTTTTATTCCGACAAAAAAAAAATGGTGAACAAAAACCTATCCTAGTTTTTGTGATTGATTTTATATCGCTCCTTTTGTAAAGTAGAGCACTCTCCGAAGTTGAATCGGTTTACAAACACGTATATTTTGACTATGCGCGCTTAGAGCGAACGTTCGCAGTAATTTTACAGTATTGCGACGACCACCGTCGTTAGGACGACCGTTTACCGGTCGTCCGAGTTATTTTTTTATTTTATTGAATATGTCGATAGATTTTGTTACATTATCTTAAAGGGTTTTTATTTTGTGCAAAAGCTCTTGGTAAAAACGGGTTAGGTTACAAATAAAAACCTAAAATTTTGCGTGCGTCTCTATGGACCGGTCGCGCTAATGATGGTTTATCAATATATATTATATATAGCATATCCAATGAAATCGGCATATATATATATATCCAATGAAATCGGCATCTATCATATATATCCGGAGGAGCTACGGAGCTCTGTATATACCAAACGAAAGCTTAAAGGTAGTATACACCATTTGCAGATATCGAAATATTTAGGCCTGACTACCGAATTTATTAAGAAATATCGTACTCATCTGAAAGTAAATGTTGATTCTGGGCATCCAGCAAAATGATTGCGCTAGATATCTTGTAATTATTCCGAAAAATTGATTTTATAATGACAAATTGGCGATCGCCGGACGGCGATCGCGAAAAAAACAAAGATAACATAAGAATAACTGCTTCGACGCCGGTTGAAAAAAACCGCTGTTTTCGTGCTTTTCTCGGCATCTAAAACTTCCGGACAGCTCAGTTAAACGATATTTACTTATAAATACAACCATACAAATGATAAATACAAATGATAATTCAAGCAATGACCAATGGTGTATACTATACCTTTAAATAGTAGGCTTTCCAGACATCGTATTATATTAAACCAATTTCAGTAGATCGGACAACAAAAGGCTAACTGTGGGGGGGGGGGGGGGGGGGGGGGGGGGGGGGGGGGGGGGGGGGGGTGCGTTACACAACCCACCTTTAAAAACTTGATATAGTCGTAATTTTTACCGTAAAGTATCAGAGCTTTTTTCGAACTTCTCGTGTAAGAAATCATTGGTACCGGTACCTGTGTAATGGCCCTGTCACACCAGACACTATTTTATTTTTAGGCCACACACACAGCAGGAGTAGCGTGTTGTAATTTGGCAACACGCTGGCAAACGCTGACCAACGCTAGGCCAGCGTTAGCAACACGCTGAGCGCGTACTCACCCGCAGGCAGCCAATGGCATGGAGTAGCGGCGTTAAATATAGTTGATACGCTGGCAATCGCTGAACATTCACAGAAAAAGTCAAGTGGATCCGTGATTTCAGCTTGTCATACAGATTGATAACGGGTTCATAGCGTATGCAAGCGCGTGGTTAGCGTGTGAGAACGCGCTCAGCGTGTGAGTGAACGCATCGCTGATTTATAGTAAATATATACGACAGCGGATCGCCAGCGTGTGAGTAGTTGGGTTGTAACGATCGTCTAGCGCGTTCGACGCGTGAGTACGACCTTCCTGCGCGCCGCCAGCGTGTGCAGTCACACGCTGGCAAAACGCTGAATTTTTAAGGTGTATGTTGAAAAAATGTATTTTTTTCCTCAGCGTGTGAAGCGTGTTCTTGTCTTGCATTACGGAATCGAGGATCGAAACACAAAAGAGAACAAAGGGAACAAAGGATCCGTCGGATCGACGGTTTGCTTGTCCGAATTCTGTCCTCCGATCGGACGGTGCAATGGCACAGCAATGGGGATTGGGTTAAGTAAAGGAAGAAAGGCAAACACAATATCGATCTCGGTCGTTATGTGTAGTTCACGACTGTGTGTTTCCAGCGTGTGAGGGTAAACGCGCTCAGCGCGTTGCGAACGCTGGCTAGCGTTGGTCAAGCGCATTTACCCGCGTGTTGCCGAAATTCCAACACGTTGGCCTAAAACGTTCTGGTTGTGACAGGGGCCATTACTGTAGTAGCGCGTCATCTTTTTTTACAACTAATCATGTGGCTCGTTGCCCGTAGGCTGGTGCGCGTTGGACCGCGTACTCACACGCGCTGGGAAGTCGTTTCATCAGGTCCGTCGATAGCGCGTTACTAACGCGTTATTCACGCGCTGGCGAACGGCTATGAACCCGTTATCAACGCGTTATGGACACGCTGAAATCACGGTTCCACTGACTTTTTCTGTGGAAGTTCAGCGTTTGCCCAGCGTATCAACTATTTTACCGCGCTACTCACGCGTTGGCCTTAACGTTCTGGTGTGACAGGGCCATAACTACGGTGACACTAGATGTATGCGTGCAGGTGCTTGTTGTTGACATAGGTTTACCTTTGAAATTCCTGGCAATAACTTCAGTTTTAAACCCAAAGGGGCAAATCGGCTTTATCACTTGTTGATTTGGCATACGCAACATAGACTACCTTGTGACTACTTTGGTCTATACCCAGAGGAATGTTTTATCATTATGAAACCTTGACCGTACTTTTAATTTCAGTCTGAGCGGGCGTAATTATGCCGTTTCATAATAATAGTCAGTGATAGTGCGGACTATACGCGCTACGGGTCTATGCTTTTGAAAGCACTGGCCTCCTAACTAAATGAGAATAAAAACACCAAAATTGTTGTCAACAAAGTATCCTAGAACATAATATTTCTACTTAAAAAGAATATATTGTGGAAATATATTGTGGCATTCTTGGAGTTATCGGTTTGTTTGTTACCAGGGCGACGTGTACGGGCATGATATTGACTGGTGCAGTTAAAACCAGTTCAAACTGTCCAAAGCTGTCCAGTGAACTGGGAATTTGTGACTGGTTTAGACGCTGGATTAAAACTGGTATGAACTGGGCTTAAAACTGATATAGACTATTTGAACGGTAACTTGGTTTGTGTCGGCATCAAGTGTATGCTAAAGTGGTATTTTGATTTTATTGAAATAATTTCATTGAATAAATGTTGAATAAGAAATACCCTTGAGGCAAATAAAGTTACTTCAGTGGAGTTTTACGGTGCCTGTTTCACTTGACCAGTTGGTAGCTGGTTCAACTGTTTATGACCGGTTAAGGTTTCGTCAACTGCTGTCATTGTACTGTTCATAATGACCAGATTAATTACTGCATGGTTTCAACTGTTTCCTATGGTCACCACAAGATTGACCAGTAGGCAATTACTGCATGGTTCCCATTCATTTTCTCCACAAGTTGAACTTGCAAGGTTCGTTCACCGCATTGTTTCAATTATTCCCATTGCTACCACAAGAATGGACCAAGTTTGTAACTGGTCATGGGTTACAACTGTTTTCTGTTGCCACCAACAAGTTGGTTCCTTTAGCTGGTTCATTTTGCCCAACCCAAGAATACAGTTGGTAACTGGTTTCTTTAGTCACAAGGTTTACCAGTTGATAATTATGGTTCCCTCAAGGGTTTCAACTTGTCCAGGTTGACACCACCAAAATTACCAGTTTTCTCTTCCACTAAGTTTAAAACTGTTTCATCTAAATTCTTTTGATACAGATGTGCCAGTTAAATCCACTCATATACCAGTTGGATAACAGTTAATTCCAGTTCAAAATAGTTGATGAAACCGTTTAAAAACGTTTTCAACATGGAATTCTCCAGGGAGTGCCCTTGTTCTATGTGTTTGCTTTATGCTCCCCTTTTAGCATGTACATGTATGGGAACTTTGCAGATATTATTTGACGGTGTAACGGCGGGCATTATAGAAGCGAAGAGGGAAAATGGCTTCCAGCATGCAGCAACTGGTTGAGAACTACAAGAAGGATGCCAGCAAAGCGGCTGGAGAAGTACGAAGTCCCTCCCTGCGATCTGGACATCTTCGTGTTGGACAAACTCGATCCGTGAGAGCACCGTGGGGCAGCAACGGGCCACACAACTGGAGGAGGGGCAAGTGGCAGATCTATGACGAGGTCAAGAAGTGTGGCTTCAAGACACCATCCGTTGTCCTTCCTTCCTCGCACATGGACTCGCGTGGACGGACGGACTTCAGTCAAGGAACTCAAGGAGAGAGGGGAGGACCCAGAAGCCTGTGGGCTTTCTCCGAGATCACAGAAGGTAAAGCCAATAACAATGGGCCATTCTTATGAAGCTGCTCAGCACCCAAAAAATGCTTAACATCAACATTCTTCCTTGGAAAAATAGGGTTACAAAACAAGTGAATGTAAAATGAATGTTTGTGCTGATCCTTTAGCTGCATGGTTTTGCTTAACACGAAAAACAAAGAGTGGGGGTCGAGCCGATTGCTAATATCCAGGTCCCAGTCGATGTTTTTTTTCCAAAAACAGTTTGCTATAGTGATTCGACTTGAGGGTTTCAGATTTGTCATTTTGACCCAAAGGGGTTGTCAATTTTAAACATGGGGGGGGGGGAGGAACCTTCCTATAGTGTTTATAATCACTGTCCACCATCAACTTAACAATAATATCACTTGTTAATTCAGTCATTATTTAATCTTCAAATGAAGCTGAAAACCAGTAGAACAATGAATAGATAAACCCTAAAAGTGTAATCTTTGGCGTTATGTGTTTTTTTTACCACAAGGTGCGAAAACAAGGTGCCGGACACTGAGAATGTACCCGTGAGCATCCGAAATTGAAAAGTGTTGCATGTACTCTGTGATCTTCCGAGGTCGAATCTGGGTGACGGGGTCATATGACTTCAAACAAGTTCAGCAATCCAGGACTTGTGCGCATTATCAACAAGTGGAACGGACTGGATCTTGATAATCTCAGCCCGAAGGCCAAGGCGATGTACAGCTTCCGTGACCTGCCAGACACACATCCTGACCACTCTGGCCGGGCTGTTTGAGGGTGGTGACCTTCTTGGCTAACCTACCACGCAAACTCCGACCCTTCGGAATTATGTTTTGAGGAACCCCGAGGGAAGTCACATGCCAGAAGAGTGCGGTATGTGGGCCAAGTACATCCGTAAGATTATGATTGATCACGATGGAAGGGGCACCTGCTGGTTCACGTTCACCGAGAAAGTTTGGCTACTTGTGATGCCACAGCCCAGCAGGTAGTAAAAAATGAGACATTTCACCTGGTAATCAACTGACCACAACTGCAATGTACCAAATGTATGTTGGTCCTTTCGATATAGTTAAGTAATTACAGCTACATGTGAAGGAAAATGATTTAAAATGATTGGTTTAATCTCAATTTAGGTTCTCATGGATGGAGCCGATGGCATTTGGGCCAGTGTCTGCGCCCGAGGGTGCCTCTATTGGGTAATGCTCCTTCCTGTGTCCACTTTGCTGAATCTCATTCGTCTCGGCAACAAGAAGGTCCTAAAAAAGTTTGACTGCAGCTACCTGAGGAAGGCTGCCATCAGCGTGACTAGAATCTCCACTGCCTAGACCCGCACATCAAGCAGCCGGTCTTCGGTGCCCGAGCCAACGACATTGTCTTCGATCTCAAGCCCGAAGATTTCGACTTGGGCGAAGTTCCTTTGGTGAGAAGGCGCCCGTGCGAATCACCACCATGCCAGCAAAGAGTGATTCAGCAGCGCCTTGGTCGATCTTTTTGGGAACGAGCCACAGTTTACCTTGGAATGTCCCAAAAGATGAAGGCGCTTATTCTGGAAGACCTCCGAACGGAAAGGTAAGCTGCTTGCCGAGTGCAGTAAAGAGGTAGTCTGTATTACACACACTCAGACCTGCATGGCTTAAGTGTTCAAGGACTCGGATTGTGCTAAGCAGGGACTGTACAACAGGACCGTTCCACTTTTCTCACTTTGACCCGGGTTCGATTAGTTCCTGGGCCAAAATCATTGGAGTGGGTTTTCCAGTCTCGCTTTGATTCCTTGGGTTTCATGCATACGACGCGCAGCCTTTCACTGTCCAGCAAACTGTTTGTAAGAAAATAATACATAATTCCTTTAAACTTGAATGAACGGACTAGCTAAATTCAAATTGTCCTCGTGACTAGTCTGTACACTGCACTCTCTAGTACTCAATTTGCAAACAGTCCCAAAATAAAACGCCCATATCACTATCAAAGACTATGGTCCCAACAGCTACATAGTGTTGTAGTGTTGCTCAGGAAGGTTGTTAAAATTATACCCCCACAAAAGTGATACCACTTACTTGCTAACATACTTGCTAACATACTTACTTACATAAAGTCATTTATTGTATTTAAACCTATATGAAACAATTATAAAGTTCCACAGACGTAACCCTTACCAGCAAATCGAAGGCAAGTATACCCACTTGCATGGCAACAAAATATATTCGTTTAGATGCGATTTTTACAATGTCCAGAGCCCCATAATTACTAATATTTTGTTTTTTATATATTTTGTATTACCTTTTATATTTGACGTTTTGTTGGTCTCATATTTTTGTTTTGAACCATCCAGAAGGAGGAATACATTGAGCATGGTG
>JBAIAA010001194.1:0-41227 GCA_037893245.1 Crossaster papposus | reverse complement strand
TATTTAAACTCGGAGTTAGTTTCTGGACCTATAACTGTAGGGGTAACCCCCAGTTTGCCAAAGGGTTTAGAGGGCATCGCCTTGCTTTTAGGCAATGATATTGCTGGTCATAGGGTAGTTGTAGAACCAGTAATGGATGCTACTGTAAGTAGTGTTAATAATACTTCTCAGCTTGAGAAGGATTATCCGGGTATTTTTCCTTCGTGCGTTAGCACTCGTTCAATGACGAGAAGAGATAAGGAATTTAGCAATAAACTTAGTACTAGTGGAACGACTGATGTTGATTTAGCTGATACTTTTATGGCTGGATTGCCTTCTCTCTCTAGAGAGGTTAGTTGTAAGCCTCCTGAGGATAATCCCGTTAATGTTCAGTTTGATGTCATTAGTGATATTGTGGGTAGTAGAGAGGAACTGGTAGCTGAACAAGTTAAAGATCCGACTCTAGTTAGTATTGGCAAAACGGCTCAGAACGAAACCGAAGCTTCAAAAGTACCCGTATGCTATTACTATAAGAATGGTCTTTTGATGCGTAAGTGGAGACCACCATATGCTCCTGCTGAAGACTGGGAGGTGGTCCATCAAGTGGTTGTTCCTAAACCTTATCAGACGCATATTATAAGTCTAGCACACGATCCACCTATGGCTGGTCATTTAGGTGTAACTAAAACATGCGATCGTATTCAACAGCATTTCCACTGGCCATACCTTAGAAAATCTGTGAGCGATTACTGTAGAACTTGTCACATTTGTCAGGTTGTAGGAAAACCCAATCAGGATCCTCCTAAAGCACCATTGAAACCCATACCTGTGATGGATGAGCCCTTCAGTAAGGTCATAGTTGATTGTGTTGGACCGTTACCAAAAACTAGGTCTGGACATCAGTACATACTTACAATCATGTGTTCCAGTACTAGGTATGCTGAAGCCATTTCCTTGCGCTCCATAAAGGCTAAGCCGATCAGTGAAGCACTCATTTCGTTCTTTACTCGTTTTGGCCTCCCGAAAACTGTTCAAAGTGACCAAGGCACAAATTTCACTTCGAAGTTGTTTCGTGATCAGCTCAAGACCTTGGGCATTAATGTAGTTACATCCAGTGCTTATCATCCTGAAAGCCAAGGAGCTTTGGAACGTTTTCACCAAACTCTGAAAACCATGATTAAGGCCTATTGTATAGAGCACGATAGAGATTGGAATGAGGGACTTTCGCTGCTTCTGTTTGCTATTAGGGAGGTACGCAATGAATCAATGGGCTTCAGTCCTTTTGAATTAGTGTTCGGTCGTAAAGTAAGAGGTCCTTTGACTCTTTTGAAAGAAAAGTGGCTAGACGAGGATCAGACGACTGATAGTGTTTTGAGCTACGTTATTAAACTTAAAGAACGTATGAAGAGCACGTGTGAGTTTGCACAGAACAAGCTTAGAGGAGTTCAAACTGAGATGAAAACTTGGTATGACCGTAAATGCAAACTTCGTAGTTTTAAACCAGGTGATCAGGTTCTAGTTTTGCTACCAATAGTAGGTCAACCATTACAAGCTCGCTACCATGGGCCTTACGTAATTGAACGTAAAGTTAACGAGTTGGATTACCTTGTACTGTGCCCGGATAGACGTAAGAAAAGACGACTTTGTCATATAAATATGCTTAAGCTTTACCATGCTAGAGTAGAAACCCCATCTAAATCAGTGGCAGTAGTGGATCTGAATTCAGCTATGGACCAGACTGATGATATTTATGTCCCTGGTGCTAACATGAAGCTGAATAATTCCCAGATTTTAGATAATTTGGACACTAAATTGTACCACTTGAATTTGACTCAGAAAACTGAAATGTCGGATTTAGTAAACAAATACAACTGTATGTTCTCTGATGTGCCCACTAGAACAAATATGGTCGAGCACGATGTAGATATCGGAAATGCAATGCCCATTAAACAACATCCATATCGATGTGGGCCAACTAAACAAGCTCTTCTGTATAAAGAAATTCAGTACATGAAGGAAAATGATATAATAGAGGAAAGTAACAGTGCCTGGAGTTCTCCTTGCATTTTGGTGCCCAAATCGGATGGATCGGTGCGTTTTTGTACAGATTTTAGAAAAGTTAATTCTGTTACTAAAACCGACACCTTTCCTCTGCCTAGAGTTGACGATTGTATTGACAAAATTGGAAATTCTCGGTTTGTCAGTACTTATGACTTACTTAAGGGATACTGGCAGGTGCCTCTTACCCCAAGAGCCAAAGAAGTGTCGGCATTTGTTACCCCACAGGGTTTATACCAGTATACAGTATTACCATTTGGTATGAAAAATGCCCCAGCTACATTTCAAAGATTAATGAATAACGTATGTAAAGGGTTACAGAATATCGAAGTATACATAGATGACATTGTAGTGTATAGTAACACTTGGGAAGAGCATATGCAATACACAAGAGCGTTGTTTCAAGAACTTTCGAAGGCCAACTTGACGGTTAATTTGAACAAAAGTCAAATTGGAAAAGGAAAAGTTGTCTTTCTGGGTCATGAAATAGGACAGGGTAAGATTCGGCCTGTTAACTCAAAGGTTGAAGCTATATCGGATTTTCCACAGCCTCAGACTAGGAAACACTTAATGCGATTCTTGGGTACTAGGCGGTCACCCGGGGTTTGTCGGTTCTCGGGTTTGTAGCTACTTCCCTGGATGGATGGGGATTGTGGATACATGTTGACTCTATCATGGAGGTGCCAAATACAACTCTCGTCTGATTGCTTCATCTGACAGACTAATAATTGATTTACAAAATATTTTGCTGACCTTGCATAAACTTAATTGGCTGCAATGATACAGATACACATGCCTACATTTCTTATAATATTTCCCACCTTTTGAGCATTATTTTGTAACAGTTATAAGAATGTATTGAATTATTGATACACCATTTTCCCTTGATTAAAGTTATTTAAATTCAACTTAGATATAAAAACCAATGCATTACCTTATATGAGCGAAATCAGCACTGCTTGTAGACTTCTTCCCGTGACAATGTTGGGGGTAATGAACTGTGTTTGGGGGTACAAATCTTTTTCTCACGGTCTCAACAGATGGATATAAGGACCCTGGACACACATATCAAAGATTTAAACATTCTGGCTATTTTATGTATTTTTTTAAGGACATCCATTGCAAGCATGTAAACATTGAAATCAGTATTGCGCAATACAGACATGAAACAGCCATATGATACAAATAAAAAACGACCAACAGCTCTAACTACCCCCCAGGGGATATCTGGGTGGCGATTGATAACAGCTGTGTTTGTTCTCTACCAAGGCCGCTGAAAGAGATGTCAGCGACTTTTTTTGACAGCGGCTAAACACAAAGGTATCAGATTTCGATTTGTCTGCACAACTCTATGGCTTTTGGCCCAAACCATTATTTTGAAGGGATGTTTCACCCCCTGAATGACCTCCTGGGTTAGAATTTTTTTCCCAGTCCAATAGCCCGATAGGACAAACTTTGAAAATTCGACCCTTAGACGACCTTTGACCCCGGAAGACCCGAAAAACGCTAACCCGTTTTATTTTTGCCACGCTCACCTCGCATCGAGCATGCATTGCGATCACCGAGTTTAAGCACGATCCGACCAACTTCAAAAAGGTGACCCCTAGATGACCTTTGACCTCGTACGCCCTAGCGAATGCAAACTGGTTCTTGCGGGGACCGAGCCGGACCCACCCACCGAGTTTGAACGCCGCACGACCCCGGGAAGGGGACGAAAAAGCGCGCACAGACAGACACACAGACAGACAGAGAGTAGCGTATTATTATATAGATGGCAGGGTATTACCGTAAGTTCTGTCGAAACTTTTCAGATGTTGTATCACCATTGACAGAGTTGCTCAAGAAGAATAAGAAATTCATCTGGAGTAATGAATGTATGCAAGCATTTAATAACGTAAAGGCCATGTTGGCCAGTGCCCCTGTTCTCTCTGCTCCAGATTTCACGAAGCCATTTGTACTTACAACCGAAGCTAGTGATGTCGGTATTGGATCTGTGTTGATGCAAGCCGATGATCATGGTATTATGCACCCTGTCAGTTATTTCTCTAAGAAAGTAAACGAACATCAAGCAAAGTATTCCACTATTGAGAAGGAAGCTTTAGCTTTAATTCTGTCAATCCAACATTTCAATGTGTATCTTGAAGCTCCATTGAAACCAGTAGTGGTATTCACTGATCATAATCCACTGACTTTCTTGGCCAAAATGAGAAATAAAAACCAAAGATTATTGAGGTGGAGTCTTGCACTTCAAGAATTGGACCTAGAAATTCGGCACATAAAAGGAAAAAACAACATTGTAGCCGACACATTGTCAAGATGCTACTAAATGATTTTGTGCAAGATAATCTTTTAGTGAGTGTCGAACTAAAATAATTATGTGTGTATATATCAGGTGCTTGATTGATTATAGATTGGCGTGATTATTTTGTATAAATTATCGTATTAATTGTATTGTATATTTAATATTATTCTCATCCACGTGGCTTAACAAATTCAAAATTTCCCTTTTAGGTAAATTCTTTTATGGAGGGAGGTGTTACGGGCTTGCCCTGGCTTTGTGCGCGGGCCTGGCTCGCATTCCAGGTGTGCATTTTAGACGCACCTGCGGAGCATGTGGCAATTCTAGTTATTTGTTACGCTCTGATGGTCATGGTGGATGAGAGTATTTAAGGGCCGTACAATCTTTGATCGCCCTCGGTTAGTGCTATGTACATGTATGTGTTATTAAGTGTTAGGGTATGGCGGTGTAGCCTGGGCCGGCGCCGGTTTCAGTCTTCACATCGATGTCGTGGCCGTGTGGAGTTGCCGTTCCTTCTTGGGATATCGTGGCCTTTCCCGACCGAAGTCTTGTGCAGAGGAAGCATTATCGGTACCGATTAGGTGTTTGGCCTAAGGGCTACACTGCCATCCTTATTAGGCACTAACCGAGCAGCGGCCTGTTAAAAGTGGTAAATATGAATTTATTGTATATTTTGCTTGGCCGAGCTTTCTGTTCACATTGTGCCTTTTGCCATTGCTGTTAACTTTGCTCCTGTTTATCATTTTGCATGGCCGCTATATATTTGTGCTTGAGATAAGTTATATTTATATAACCAGTGTGTTGCTTATTAACCAAGTTTTGTTTAGCCTGCTTAATTGTTTAATTTGATTCATTAAATGTTGAATAATCTAATTTGCTTGCTCTGATTTGTTCTCTCAACCTTTTGGTTTCATTCCTAAATTTATCCTTTGGGAGTTATTAAACTTTCTGCCGTCTGTGCGGGACGAAGTTCTAAATTGGCCGCACCGGTACGTAACAATAGGAATACTTTGTAGGAAGGACCATGATGCATTGAAGTGGGAGAGTGTTGTAGCAATCACTGACCTCGTTCGGCATACAAGACGACGGCCGTGTGACAACACGCCTACGAGGGACGGAGGAAGGATGCAAGTCAGGTTTAGAACTTTGGCACATCAGAAGTGAAAGCACATCATTGGGTACTCTTCAAAACAATGGCCTTGTCTGGCGCACCAATTGAAGGGGTTACGATGAATAAGGGACATCTGGGAAGTATTGGAGATTGTGAGTATTGTTTGAAACGAAATAACACGGAGATGCTGCCCAGCAGTCCAGTGAGGCCGGTAAGTAACAGGTCAGACTCATTTCGTCCACTCTGATTTGCCGTCGAAGCTTGGTGCTACCAAAGTTAATGGCATTGTGACGGAAAGTGCAATGACTTAGTGCTGTCTATGCTATTGTAATTATAACCTTATGAATGAAATGCAACCCAGGGCGTACGTGACCTGTAGTTGCGCGCGCTGGCTGGGCGGAGCTTACCGCTCAGTGACTCGCTGCGTGAATGCACGAGATTGTGTAACAAATCTATAGGTGTAAGATATAGGTGTAAGTACATGTACATGTAGGTGTTTTTACATGGTGTACGTGTTTACCTGGGTGGTACGTAATGCGTGTTCGTGGTTAGTTGGTGGAGTGCCGCGCCACCGGAAGAAGTACAGTACATGTAGATTCACGACTTGTGTTCTGAGTTGTACGTACATTGCGCATACCGCTAGTACATTGTATATGCTGTGGCGCATTGTATATGCTATATAATACATTGTGTACGCTGTAGTGCATTGTATATGCTGTAGTACATTGCGTATGCGGTAGTACATTGCGTATGATGCAGTACACTGCGTATGCTGTTGTGCACTGCGTATGCTGTTGTGCACTGCGTATGCTGTTGGACATTACGTAGTTGGGCGTTGCGCATGGTGTTGCACATTGTTGATGCTGTCGCGCGTTGCGCATGGCGCTGCACATTGTTGATGCGATTGCGCGTTGCTGTTGTAAGCAGGAGGTTTTCCTCCCCAGTAATTAAGAACTCAGGAAATGAAACAGCCCCAATTAAATCCTAATTATCGTACATTGTATTGATTGTTGAGAATAAATCATCAATGTTGATCTTTGTAGGCCTATACCGACAATAAGGTGTATTTGTTCACAGGTTTATTGTGTAATTAACAGAGAGTAATCGCCATCATCATAATCGGCGGTATATTTCCACCAAAACGGACCTGCACCCTTAGCCTTTAGGTTGCTCTGAGTGATCTCTCGTATAGGGAAGAGCCTTGGGTGGGGAAGATTGTCGTCGGTTTAATAGGTGTCCGACTTATCCTAACAGCCTTAGGTTGGCCGGGGGAGTTCCCGCCACAGTATGCTGCATTTTGCTTGTTTCCTTTTGTTGCTTGTTTCCTTTTGTTGCTTGTTCCACTTTCTCACAATTTTGGGAAGGAAGGTAAATGTTAGTGTTGGCTGTGATTTCATTGATTTGTTCGTTGTTTCCCCTGCGCAGTCAAGTAAAGTTTTGGTTTCAGGACGGTAGGTTTAATTTTAACAATATGTTGTGGAGCATTTTGTATAGGTAGGTGAGTTGGTTCGCTTTCCTTCTATCTTACAGTTATAACCAGCATTAGTTTGCCAGCATTTTTTGAGACGCTACTTCTTCTTGAGAAATCATAACAGAAAAGCGGGCAGCCCCTACTCAAGGTTTGGTCTAACTAAGGCAGTGTACAACTTCTCATTGACAGCCTTTTGAGGCTGGGTAGAAGTTTCGGAAGTTTAAGATGCATGAGGAAGTTTAAGATGCGGGTAGCTTTGAATGCTGCATGTCAGGTCTGACTGTTCCAGCTCAGATTACTCTGAATGTTGATACCTAGAGGTGATCTCAGATTTCTCATCGATCTAATAGATAGTGGGAGTAGTCGGCGCAGCGGAAATTGAAATGGATCCACTTGTATTCGGTTGGGGTTGATTTATTTATGATGCTCTAGTTTAAATTTACACAAGTCCAATTTATAGGTACAACATATCATTTAGCATTTGAGGGAATTCGAATAGCGCTGGTCGACTGGGATGAGGATGTCCTTTAATTTGAAGCAACCTGGAGGTATAATGGACGGCGGCCAAATTTCGCCGATGAATGGGCTCGGTGCACTCTAAAAACAAAGTGTCAAAATCCGCTGCGTAAATGTGTTGGGTACAAAAGTTGAGTACTTTCTTACCCATTTATGGGTTAAGTGGGGATTTGACCAGTACCCTTCGAAAAGTAACTTTGACCTTTTGATTGAGCAACCGAAAATATTGAAGTTGTAAGCAACGTTAGTGTAAGGAAGAACATTTGCCTAGCTACTAGGTCAAGTTGACCTTGCAGCGTACAACAAAATGGGCATTATGCCCGCAAATAGGTAAATATTGCCTCGAAATGGGTACATTTTGCCCATCTGTTGCCTTCTCGAAATGACATCGGCATTCAAGATGGCGGACCGTGGAGTTGCGAACGTGCTGCGAAAAATAGGATTCGAAATCGCCGATTTCTGGGTTTGAAGGTAATTATTTACTCTTTACAATGTACTGATCAATAAAATACGTTATTGTGAAAACGTGGGCTATGTTCTGCATTTGAAGTATGTTATATTTGTGGTAAAATAGGGTTGATGATTGGATTGCAGTGTCACGTTGTGAACAACGTATACATGTACACTTGTAATGCAATGCATGTGCATGCGTTGTAACATTGAAAGTGTTCAAACCGCAGTAATTTGGCCTGAACGTCACTCCCTGTCAACAGAGTATGAAGCTAGGGTGGGGATGGGGGTGGTGGTAGGGGTGGGGGGGGGGGGGGGGGGGGGCTTGGGGCTGAGGCTGGTAATTAAATATGGTGAAATGTCGACAGTTCCCTGGTCAGTTTAATCAACACATGGATGATGGAGCTATAAACAATATTGCATGTATAAACTGAGGGAATTTTTTCAAGTTACATATTGCATTTCCCTTTTTTTTCCTTTGCAGAAATGACACTGACACCGGGTATTCCAACCACTGATGATGTACACCATACAAGATTCGATTTTGAAGGTTGGATAAAGGATTTAATTCAATAATTAATAAAAAATCATCACTAGCACATTATTTAGTTGCTGTTGTAAAGGAAGAACACTAAATTTGTTATTTATAATATTCAGTATTGTTTGATTACAAGAGACAAAGTTCTAGCTGTGTTGCACACAAGGCTATACAACTTGCAAATTGATAATTTATTTTGTAGAATTTTGCATCTGTTTAATGAGAAGTTAAATCTTATTTTGTGGCTATGGTAAATTGAATCAACACACAACATGAAACAAAATACAATGTGTCAAGATACACAAAAGTAGGTTTGAGTGCATATACCGGTACATGTATAATTCACACAACAGCTGTTGTTTTGTGGTTTGTTTCACTTAATTTGTTGTAATTTTGTAAAAGTTTGCTATTATATTAAAATAATTGAATTAACTTTAGGTTTGAACTTACAAAATGTATGTGGAAAATATTTAAACATAACACTGGTAGGTTATTTGCATTGATGATTGTTTGAGTGGTGGTAAGTGTTAGGATTTTGCCTTTAAAAGCATGACATTTGGTTTGTCATGAGAAAGTAATCGGACATGGGACCACCACAGATTTATCCTTTAAATACAAGCAATAACAGCACAATTTTCAAAATGGCTGCCCCACTATGTGTAAAGAGATTCAGACCCAAATTTCTAAGGCATTACAAACTGTTTTAGTTAAATATGTTCACCAAATGAATGTAAACTTAAATCTTCATTTAATAACTGTCAATTAAAATAAACAAATGAATAAAGAAGGTGGAAGTAAAACTGGTATTCATGTCCATGTCACTGGAGTATGCTGTAACAAAAATTGTTTTTATTAAATTGACACAACTGTTGGGGGAAAAGTGCTCAATAGCTGAGTAAAAGGCAGGATACGTACACAGGTGCTGGGTAACATTGAACCAACTGGGTATGTAAAGGGTAGTCATTTATTGGGTATAATTTTGACGCAACGAAATTGGGTAAGAATTTTGACGTCGCTGTTGGGTAAACGTTTTACACAGAAGTTGAGTAAATGTTGACACAACCCCTGTTGCGTAGCGTTTTACCCCGCAAACGACCATGTTCCCTTTTTACCACCACAAAGAGTAAGATTTTACGCAACATTGTGTACTTATTTCTTAGAGTGTGAGAAAACGGTTTTCACTCGAAATTTGCTGACGGGCAAGACGAGAGGTCGTTTTAGGCAGCTCAGATTTCAGCATGTATATATGTCGTCGGGACGAAGACAAACTATGTGCATTGTAAGAATGGTCAAGGTGCTACAATCCATCTCGGGGTAGTCCAGGCCTTCACTATTTTGCAACATGCCAAGGGCTGATGAGGCGACACCGTGTGACAAAGCGAAATTAAGAATTGGTCGGCTACAGCAGTAAGGGAACAATGAGAAAAGGTACAATGCAGAAAGGTAAGGCAGCTTGAGACGGCTCTATGATGAATAGTGTAAGTTGCCAAACGCCTTGCGGTAGTGTGCAAACAAGGATGGTACCTGCAAAACATGGGCTTGGCCTCATTTGAGGGTTAGCGGCTAGAGGATCCTGTCGGCAGGGAACAATACATCAAGACCATTAACTGGTAGACAAATGGATACAGAAACTATTGGTGGCAAAGGCTGTGTATCCCGAGGATAATCACGGGTAAGATTAGGGCTGAGAAATGGGATGAGATATGGGATGGGATGGGGGTTGTGGGATAGAGAAAGAGAGAATAGTGGATTGGATTGGGGGTCTAAGTTCGGAGCGAAGAATCCTTCTACCCATACCTAAGATCAAATGTGGACTCTGGAGTCCGAACAAAGCAGCGATGCAAATACTTTACTTTTTGCATCGCTGCGACGTAGCGGTCGGAAGATCCACATTCACTTTGTGAATTTGGTCACTACGAGAGAGAACGGTAAGTCGAAGAAGCCTTTGGTTTGTCGCTCCGAGGACAGGTAAGATCCAAAACATTTATCCCACCCACCCTCCCCATACTGGATGGTCCAGCAGTTCGGATTCTAGTCTCTACGCTCGAATCCTTCTACCCATACCTAAGATCAAATGTGGACTCTGGAGTCCGAACAAAGCAGCGATGCAAATACTTTACTAGGTATAAATTACAATATAGTAGTCGTGGCCGAGTGGTTAAGGCGACAGACTTGAAATCTGTTGGGGTCTCCCCGCGCAGGTTCGAATCCCGCCGACTACGAAATGTTTTGTCAGATACTGCACTGTCTTATAGGAATAGATAGATCAACTAGGTATAAATTACAACATACCGTAGTCGTGGCCGAGTGGTTAAGGCGACAGACTTGAAATCTGTTGGGGTCTCCCCGCGCAGGTTCGAATCCTGCCGACTACGAAATGTTTTGTGAGATACTGCACTGTCTTATAGGAATAGATAGATCAACTAGGTATAAATTACAATATACCGTAGTCGTGGCCGAGTGGTTAAGGCGACAGACTAGAAATCTGTTGGGGTCTTTCCGCGCAGGTTCGAATTCTGCCGACTACGAAATGATTTTGTCAAATACTTCACTGTCTTATACGAGTAGATCAACTAGGTTTAAATTGTAAAATACGGCACTCGTGTCCGAGTGGTTAAGGCGACAGACTTGAAATCTGTTGGGGTCCTCCCGCGCAGAATAGAATTCTGCCGACTACGAAATGTTTTGTCAAATACTGCACTGTATTACACGAGTATAGGTCAACTATAACACATTGAGAGTAATTTAGAAATAATGAGAACTTGATGCTTCTGCCCTTTTACAATACAAAGTGCAACCGAGTTTCCAAGATACATTTTTTCATTTGAAAAGCAGTCCCCTACAAACTTTCTCGCTTGCTACTCATCAGATCTATACATTATTTAAAAAAATCAATGCTGCTGTGTACACATAAAGGTAATTTAGACAAAAATCATTAATAAAACATCAAGGCTTGTTTATACTGTTATAATTTCTGCATTTCCATCAAGGTCGGAATTTCATTTTGTGATTTGTTTAGATTTTGAAGTTATTCAAGATGTTTGCTTTTTATTCTTAACTGAGATTATGCCATATAATTGTAAGCTAGTTATTCACACCTGGGAATATAATCCCTTCACAATTGCAGTCTGTTCATTCATGTCTGAGAATAGAAGCCCTACAATTGTAGGCCATCCATTCACAGATAATATAATCCCTACAATTGTAGGCGGTCCATTCATATCTGATAATGAAAGCCCTACAATTGTAGGCCATCCATTCACAGATAAACAATGGAAGGCCTACAATTGTAGGGTTTTCATTCTCAGATGTGAATGGAAGGCCTACAATTGTAGGGCCTCCATTCTCAGAGGTGAATGGAAGCCCTACAATTGTAGGGTTTTCATTCTCAGATGTGAATGGAAGGCCTACAATTGTAGGGCTTTCATTTCTAGATATGACTGGACACCCTACAATTGTAGGGCCTCCATTCTCAGATGAGAATGAACGGCCTACAATTGTAGGGCTTTCATTATTAGATATGAATAGACACCCTACAGTTGTCGAACTTCCATTCACAATGTTTAACTTGAGGTTGTAAATGTTTGTATGCAAATGGAAGCCCGATATTTGGAGAGCTTCCACGCTCAGATCAGATGGGAAACTCACACTTAACATTTGATGATATGAAAATCAGAGGTACCACCTATCGCGTGGAAAATATGTGATATTTGTACTGATTTAACTACAGAACACGAGATGCTGTTAAGTTGCCAACAGCTGTGATATAAATGCTTTTGTAATTGAATTTTTTCAAGGGAAATATGTCAAAACATGCAAACAATTTTTGTAGGAACAGAATCTGTTGAAGAAAGTATACTTTATTGAGGTTAATATCAATTTATTTCAATAATGAAGACGACGCAGTCGGTTCTTTTTACACAATTTGCTTTGTGATAAAAAATGAAATTGTGATTAAGGCTTTAGTGACCTTTGTGTAATTTTCTTAAACAACTTAATGTGAGACTTCGTTTTGATGAGAAATGTTTGCATTATCAACGTCCAACACAATTTTGGTTAAAAAAATAAAAATTCCTCTATTTGAAAAAGGGCTGTTTTCTTCACAATGTGTAGCTTTCTAAACATTGAATATCATATTTTAATTGAAATTTCTCTTTTCAAATGTTATACGTGTAAGCTTGAACATTTTGCTAAAATATCTGAGCTAATAAATGGATTATTTAAAATTGTAATAATTTTTTGCGTATTTTTAAAATCTCATTATTTCTAAATTGCTCTCAACGTGTTCTATGTTTAAATTGAAAAAATACGGTAGTCGTGGCCGAGCGGTTAAAGGGACAGACTAGAAATCTGTTGGAGTCTCTCCGCGCAGGTTCGAATCCTGCCGACTACGAAATGTTTTGTCAGATACTGCACTGTCTTATAGGAGTAGATATATCAACTAGGTATAAATTACAACATACAGTAGTCGTGGCCGAGTGGTTAAGGCGACAGACTTGAAATCTGTTGGGGTCTCCCAGCGAAAATTCGAATCCTTCCGACTACGAAATGTTTTGTCAGATACTGCACTGTCTTATAGGAATAGATAGATCAACTAGGTATAAATTACAACATACCGTGGCCGTGGCCGAGTGGTTAAGGCGACAGACTTGAAATCTGTTGGGGTCTCCCCGCGCAGGTTCGAATCCTGCCGAATACGAAACGTTTTGTCAGATACTGCACTGTCTTATAGGAATAGATAGATCAACTAGGTATAAATTACAACATACAGTAGTCGTGGCCGAGTGGTTAAGGCGACAGACTTGAAATCTGTTGTGGTCTCCCCGCGCAGGTTCGAATTCTGCCGACTACGAAATGATTTTGTCAAATACTTCACTGTCTTATACGAGTAGATCAAATAGGTTTAAATTATAAAATACGGCAGTCGTGGCCGAGTGGTTAAGGCGACAGACTTGAAATCTGTTGGGGTCTCCCCGCGCAGGTTCCAATCCTGCCGACTACGAAATGTTTTGTCAGATACTGCACTGTTTTATAGGAATAGATAGATCAACTAGGTATAAATTTCAACATACCGTAGTCGTGGCAGAGTGGTTAAGGCGACAGACTTGAAATCTGTTGGGGTCTCCCCGCGCAGGTTCGAATCCTGCCGACTACGAAATGATTTTATCAAATACTTCACTGTCTTATACGAGTAGATTAAATAGGTTTAAATTGTAAAATACGGCAGTCGTGGCCGAGTGGTTAAGGCGACAGACTTTAAAAATATGTTGGTGTCTCCCCGCGCAGGTTCGAATCCTGCCGACTACCGTCGAAATGTTTTTTCAGATACTGCACTGTCTTATAGGAATAGATAGATCAACTAGGTACAAATTACAACATACCGTAGTCGTGGCCGAGTGGTTAAGGCGACAGACTTGAAATCTGTTTGGGTCTCCCCGCGCAGGTTCGAATCCTGCCGACTACGAAATGATTTTGTCAAATACTTCACTGTCTTATACGAGTAGATCAACTAGGTTTAAATTGTAAAATACGGCACTCGTGTCCGAGTGGTTAAGGCGACAGACTTGAAATCTGTTGGGGTCCTCCCGCGCATAATAGAATTCTGCCGACTACGAAATGTTTTGTCAAATACTGCACTGTATTACACGAGTATAGGTCAACTATGTTTAAATTGAAAAAATACGGTAGTCGTGGCCGAGCGGTTAAAGGGACAGACTAGAAATCTGTTGGAGTCTCTCCGCGCAGGTTCGAATCCTGCCGACTACGAAATGTTTTGTCAGATACTGCACTGTCTTATAGGAGTAGATATATCAACTAGGTATAAATTACAACATACAGTAGTCGTGGCCGAGTGGTTAAGGCGACAGACTTGAAATCTGTTGGGGTCTCCCCGCGAAGATTCGAATCCTTCCGACTACGAAATGTTTTGTCAGATACTGCACTGTCTTATAGGAATAGATAGATCAACTAGGTATAAATTACAACATACCGTAGCCGTGGCCGAGTGGTTAAGGCGACAGACTTGAAATCTGTTCGGGTCTCCCCGCGCAGGTTCGAATCCTGCCGACTACGAAACGTTTTGTCAGATACTGCACTGTCTTATAGGAATAGATAGATCAACTAGGTATAAATTACAACATACAGTAGTCGTGGCCTAGTGGTTAAGGCGACAGACTTGAAATCTGTTGTGGTCCTCCCGCGCAGAATAGAATTCTGCCGACTACGAAATGTTTTGTCAAATACTGCACTGTATTACACGAGTATAGGTCAACTATAACACATTGAGAGTAATTTAGAAATAATGAGAACTTGATGCTTCTGCCCTTTTACAATACAAAGTGCAACCGAGTTTCCAAGATACATTTTTTCATTTGAAAAGCAGTCCCCTACAAACTTTCTCGCTTGCTACTCATCAGATCTATACATTATTTAAAAAAATCAATGCTGCTGTACACATAAAGGTAATTTAGACAAAAATCATTAATAAAACATCAAGGCTTGTTTATACTGTTATAATTTCTGCATTTCCATCAAGGTCGGAATTTCATTTTGTGATTTGTTTAGATTTTGAAGTTATTCAAGATGTTTGCTTTTTATTCTTAACTGAGATTATGCCATATAATTGTAAGCTAGTTATTCACACCTGGGAATATAATCCCTTCACAATTGCAGTCTGTTCATTCATGTCTGAGAATAGAAGCCCTACAATTGTAGGCCATCCATTCACAGATAATATAATCCCTACAATTGTAGGCGGTCCATTCATATCTGATAATGAAAGCCCTACAATTGTAGGCCATCCATTCACAGATAAACAATGGAAGGCCTACAATTGTAGGGTTTTCATTCTCAGATGTGAATGGAAGGCCTACAATTGTAGGGCCTCCATTCTCAGAGGTGAATGGAAGCCCTACAATTGTAGGGTTTTCATTCTCAGATGTGAATGGAAGGCCTACAATTGTAGGGCTTTCATTTCTAGATATGACTGGACACCCTACAATTGTAGGGCCTCCATTCTCAGATGAGAATGAACGGCCTACAATTGTAGGGCTTTCATTATTAGATATGAATAGACACCCTACAATTGTCGAACTTCCATTCACAATGTTTAACTTGAGGTTGTAAATGTTTGTATGCAAATGGAAGCCCGATATTTGGAGAGCTTCCACGCTCAGATCAGATGGGAAACTCACACTTAACATTTGATGATATGAAAATCAGAGGTACCACCTATCGCGTGGAAAATATGTGATATTTGTACTGATTTAACTACAGAACACGAGATGCTGTTAAGTTGCCAACAGCTGTGATATAAATGCTTTTGTAATTGAATTTTTTCAAGGGAAATATGTCAAAACATGCAAACAATTTTTGTAGGAACAGAATCTGTTGAAGAAAGTATACTTTATTGAGGTTAATATCAATTTATTTCAATAATGAAGACGACGCAGTCGGTTCTTTTTACACAATTTGCTTTGTGATAAAAAATGAAATTGTGATTAAGGCTTTAGTGACCTTTGTGTAATTTTCTTAAACAACTTAATGTGAGACTTCGTTTTGATGAGAAATGTTTGCATTATCAACGTCCAACACAATTTTGGTTAAAAAAATAAAAATTCCTCTATTTGAAAAAGGGCTGTTTTCTTCACAATGTGTAGCTTTCTAAACATTGAATATCATATTTTAATTGAAATTTCTCTTTTCAAATGTTATACGTGTAAGCTTGAACATTTTGCTAAAATATCTGAGCTAATAAATGGATTATTTAAAATTGTAATGATTTTTTGCGTATTTTTAAAATCTCATTATTTCTAAATTGCTCTCAACGTGTTCTATGTTTAAATTGAAAAAATACGGTAGTCGTGGCCGAGCGGTTAAAGGGACAGACTAGAAATCTGTTGGAGTCTCTCCGCGCAGGTTCGAATTCTGCCGACTACGAAATGTTTTGTCAGATACTGCACTGTCTTATAGGAGTAGATATATCAACTAGGTATAAATTACAACATACAGTAGTCGTGGCCGAGTGGTTAAGGCGACAGACTTGAAATCTGTTGGGGTCTCCCCGCGAAAATTCGAATCCTTCCGACTACGAAATGTTTTGTCAGATACTGCACTGTCTTATAGGAATAGATAGATCAACTAGGTATAAATTACAACATACCGTGGCCGTGGCCGAGTGGTTAAGGCGACAGACTTGAAATCTGTTGGGGTCTCCCCGCGCAGGTTCGAATCCTGCCGACTACCAAACGTTTTGTCAGATACTGCACTGTCTTATAGGAATAGATAGATCAACTAGGTATAAATTACAACATACAGTAGTCGTGGCCGAGTGGTTAAGGCGACAGACTTGAAATCTGTTGTGGTCTCCCCGCGCAGGTTCGAATTCTGCCGACTACGAAATGATTTTGTCAAATACTTCACTGTCTTATACGAGTAGATCAAATAGGTTTAAATTATAAAATACGGCAGTCGTGGCCGAGTGGTTAAGGCGACAGACTTGAAATCTGTTGGGGTCTCCCCGCGCAGGTTCCAATCCTGCCGACTACGAAATGTTTTGTCAGATACTGCACTGTTTTATAGGAATAGATAGATCAACTAGGTATCAATTTCAACATACCGTAGTCGTGGCAGAGTGGTTAAGGCGACAGACTTGAAATCTGTTGGGGTCTCCCCGCGCAGGTTCGAATCCTGCCGACTACGAAATGATTTTATCAAATACTTCACTGTCTTATACGAGTAGATCAAATAGGTTTAAATTGTAAAATACGGCAGTCGTGGCCGAGTGGTTAAGGCGACAGACTTTAAAAATATGTTGGTGTCTCCCCGCGCAGGTTCGAATCCTGCCGACTACCGTCGAAATGTTTTTTCAGATACTGCACTGTCTTATAGGAATAGATAGATCAACTAGGTACAAATTACAACATAACGTAGTCGTGGCAGAGTGGTTAAGGCGACAGACTTGAAATATGTTGGGGTCTCCCCGCGCAGGTTCGAATCCTGCCGACTACGAAATGATTTTGTCAAATACTTCACTGTCTTATACGAGTAGATCAACTAGGTTTAAATTGTAAAATACGGCACTCGTGTCCGAGTGGTTAAGGCGACAGACTTGAAATCTGTTGGGGTCCTCCCGCGCATAATAGAATTCTGCCGACTACGAAATGTTTTGTCAAATACTGCACTGTATTACACGAGTATAGGTCAACTATGTTTAAATTGAGAAAATACGGTAGTCGTGGCCGAGCGGTTAAAGGGACAGACTAGAAATCTGTTGGAGTCTCTCCGCGCAGGTTCGAATCCTGCCGACTACGAAATGTTTTGTCAGATACTGCACTGTCTTATAGGAGTAGATATATCAACTAGGTATAAATTACAACATACAGTAGTCGTGGCCGAGTGGTTAAGGCGACAGACTTGAAATCTGTTGGGGTCTCCCCGCGAAGATTCGAATCCTTCCGACTCCGAAATGTTTTGTCAGATACTGCACTGTCTTATAGGAATAGATAGATCAACTAGGTATAAATTACAACATACCGTAGCCGTGGCCGAGTGGTTAAGGCGACAGACTTGAAATCTGTTCGGGTCTCCCCGCGCAGGTTCGAATCCTGCCGACTACGAAACGTTTTGTCAGATACTGCACTGTCTTATAGGAATAGATAGATCAACTAGGTATAAATTACAACATACCGTAGCCGTGGCCTAGTGGTTAAGGCGACAGACTTGAAATCTGTTGTGGTCTCCCCGCGCAGGTTCGAATCCTGCCGACTACGAAATGATTTTGTCAAATACTTCACTGTCTTATACGAGTAGATCAAATAGGTTTAAATTATAAAATACGGCAGTCGTGGCCGAGTGGTTAAGGCGACAGACCTGAAATCTGTTGGGATCTCCCCGCGCAGGTTCCAATCCTGCCGACTACGAAATGTTTTGTCAGATACTGCACTGTCTTATAGGAATAGATAGATCAACTAGGTATAAATTACAACATACCGTAGTCGTGGCAGAGTGGTTAAGGCGACAGACTTGAAATCTGTTGGGGTCTCCCCGCGCAGGTTCGAATCCTGCCGACTACGAAATGATTTTATCAAATACTTCACTGTCTTATACGAGTAGATCAAATAGGTTTAAATTGTAAAATACGGCAGTCGTGGCCGAGTGGTTAAGGCGACAGACTTGAAATATGTTGGTGTCTCCCCGCGCAGGTTCGAATCCTGCCGACTACCGTCGAAATGTTTTTTCAGATACTGCACTGTCTTATAGGAATAGATAGATCAACTAGGTACAAATTACAACATACCGTAGTCGTGGCCGAGTGGTTAAGGCGACAGACTTGAAATCTGTTGGGGTCTCCCCGCGCAGGTTCGAATCCTGCCGACTACGAAATGATTTTGTCAAATACTTCACTGTCTTATACGAGTAGATCAACTAGGTTTAAATTGTAAAATACGACAGTCGTGGCCGAGCGGTTAAGGCGACAGACTAGAAATCTGTTGTGGTCTTTCCGCGCAGGTTCGAATTCTGCCGACTACGAAATGATTTTGTCAAATACTTCACTGTCTTATACGAGTAGATCAACTAGGTTTAAATTGTAAAATACGGCACTCGTGTCTGAGTGGTTAAGGCGACAGACTTGAAATCTGTTGGGGTCCTCCCGCGCAGAATAGAATTCTGGCGACTACGAAATGTTTTGTCAGATACTGCACTGTCTTATAGGAATAGATAGATCAACTAGGTATAAATTACAACATACCGTGGCCGTGGCCGAGTGGTTAAGGCGACAGACTTGAAATCTGTTGGGGTCTCCCCGCGCAGGTTCGAATCCTGCCGACTACGAAACGTTTTGTCAGATACTGCACTGTCTTATATGAATAGATAGATCAACTAGGTATAAATTACAACATACAGTAGTCGTGGCCGAGTGGTTAAGGCGACAGACTTGAAATCTGTTGGGGTCTCCCCGCGAAAATTCGAATCCTTCCGACTACGAAATGTTTTGTCAGATACTGCACTGTCTTATAGGAATAGATAGATCAACTAGGTATAAATTACAACATACCGTGGCCGTGGCCGAGTGGTTAAGGCGACAGACTTGAAATCTGTTGGGGTCTCCCCGCGCAGGTTCGAATCCTGCCGACTACGAAACGTTTTGTCAGATACTGCACTGTCTTATAGGAATAGATAGATCAACTAGGTATAAATTACAACATACAGTAGTCGTGGCCGAGTGGTTAAGGCGACAGACTTGAAATCTGTTGGGCTCTCCCCGCGTAGGTTCGAATCCTGCCGACTACAAAATGTTTTGTCAGATACTGCACTGTATTATAGGAATAGATAGATCAACTAGGTATAAATTACAACATACCGTAGACGTGGCCGAGTGGTTAAGACGACAGACTTGAAATCTGTTGGGGTCTCTCAGCGCAGGTTCGAATCCTGCCGACTACGAAATGTTTTGTCAGATACTGCACTGTCTTATAGGAATAGATAGATCAACTAGGTATAAATTACAACATACAGTAGTCGTGGCCGAGTGGTTAAGGCGACAGACTTGAAATCTGTTGGGGTCTCCCTGCGCAGGTTCGAATCCTGCCAACTACGAAATGATTTTGTCAAATACTTCACTGTCTTATACGAGTAGATCAAATAGGTTTAAATTGTAAAATACGGCAGTCGTGGCCGAGTGGTTAAGGCGACAGACTTGAAATCTGTTGGGGTCTCCCCGCGCAGGTTCGAATCCTGCCGACTACGAAATGTTTTGTCAGATACTGCACTGTCTTATAGGAATAGATAGACCAAATAGGTTTAAATTGTAAAATACGGCAGTCGTGGCCGAGAGGTTAAGGCGACAGACTTGAAATATGTTGGGGTCTCCCCTCGCAGGTTCGAATCCTGCCGACTACGAAATGTTTTGTCAGATACTGCACTGTCTTATAGGAATAGATAGATCAACTAGGTATAAATTACAACATACCGTAGTCGTGGCCGAGAGGTTAAGGCGACAGACTTGGAATATGTTGGGGTCTCCCCGCGCAGGTTCGAATCCTGACGACTACGAAATGATTTTGTCAAATACTTCACTGTCTTATACGAGTATAGGTCAACTAGGTTTAAATTGTAAAAATAAGGCAGTCGTGTCCGATTGGTTAAGGCGACAGACTTGAAATCTATTTGGGTCTCCCCGCGCAGGTTCGAATCCTGCCGACTACGAAATGATTTTGTCAAATACTTCACTGTCTTATACGAGTAGATCAAATAGGTTTAAATTGTAAAATGCGGCAGTCGTGGCCGAGTGGTTAAGGCGACAGACTTGAAATCTGTTGGGGTCTCCCCGCGCAGGTTCGAATCCTGCCGACTACGAAATGTTTTGTCAGATACTGCACTGTCTTATAGGAGTAGATATATAAACTAGGTATAAATTACAACATACAGTAGTCGTGACCGAGTGGTTAAGGCGACAGACTTGAAATCTGTTGGGGTCTCCCCGCGCAGGTTCGAATCCAGCCGACTACGAAATGTTTTGTAAGATACTGCACTGTATTATAGGAATAGATAGATCAACTAGGTATAAATTACAACATACCGTAGTCGTGGCCGAGTGGTTAAGGCGACAGACTTGAAATCTGTTGGGATCTGCCCCCGCAGGTTCGAATCCTGCCGACTACGACATGTTTTGTCAGATACTGCACTGTCTTATAGGAATAGATCGATCAAATAGGTTTAAATTGTAAAATACGGCAGTCGTGGCCGAGCGGTTAAGGCGACAGACTTGAAATCTGTTGGGGTCTCCCCGCGCAGGTTCGAATCCTGCCGACTACGAAATGTTTTGTCAGATACTGCACTGTCTTATAGGAATAGATAGATCAACTAGGTATAAATTACAACATACAGTAGTCGTGGCCGAGTGGTTAAGGCGACAGACTTGAAATCTGTTGGGGTCTCCGCGCGCAGGTTCGAATCCTGCCGACTACGAAATGATTTTGTCAAATACTTCACTGTCTTATACGAGTAGATCAAATAGGTTTAAATTGTAAAATACTGCAGTCGTGGCCGAGTGGTTAAGGCGACAGACTTGAAATCTGTTGTGGTCTCCCCGCGCAGGTTCGAATCCTGCCGACTACGAAATGTTTTGTCAGATACTGCACTGTCTTATAGGAATAGATAGACCAAATAGGTTTAAATTGTAAAATACGGCAGTCGTGGCCGAGAGGTTAAGGCGACAGACTTGAAATATGTTGGGGTCTCCCCTCGCAGGTTCGAATCCTGCCGACTACGAAATGTTTTGTCAGATACTGCACTGTCTTATAGGAATAGATAGATCAACTAGGTATAAATTACAACATACAGTATTCGTGGCCGAGTGGTTAAGGCGACAGACTTGAAATCTGTTGGGGTCTCCCCGCGCAGGTTCGAATCCTGCCGACTACGACATGTTTTGTCAGATACTTCACTGTCTTATAGGAATAGATCGATCAAATAGGTTTAAATTGTAAAATACGGCAGTCGTGGCCGAGCGGTTATGGCGACAGACTTGAAATCTGTTGGGGTCTCCCCGCGCAGGTTCGAATCCTGCCGACTACGAAATGTTTTGTCAGATACTGCACTGTATTATAGGAATAGATAGATCAACTAGGTATAAATTACAACATACCGTAGACGTGGCCGAGTGGTTAAGGCGACAGACTTGAAATCTGTTGGGGTCTCCCCGCGCGGGTTCGAATCCTGCCAACTTCGAAATGTTTTGTCAGATACTGCACTGTATTATAGGAATAGATAGATCAACTAGGTATAAATTACAACATACCATAGTCGTGGCCGAGTGGTTAAGGCGACAGACTTGAAATCTGTTGGGGTCTCCCCGCGAAGGTTCGAATCATGCCGACTACGAAATGTTTTGTTAGATACTGCACTGTCTTATAGGAATAGATAGATCAACTAGGTATAAATTACAACATACAGTAGTCGTGTCCGAGTGGTTAAGGCGACAGACTTGAAATCTGTTGGGGTCTCCCCGCGCAGGTTCGAATCCTGCCGACTACGAAATGATTTTGTCAAATACTTCACTGTCTTATACGAGTATAGATCAAATAGGTTTAAATTGTAAAATACGGCAGTCGTGGCCGAGTGGTTAAGGCGACAGACTTGAAATCTGTTGGGATCTGCCCCCGCAGGTTCGAATCCTGCCGACTACGACATGTTTTGTCAGATACTGCACTGTCTTATAGGAATAGATCGATCAAATAGGTTTAAATTGTAAAATACGGCAGTCGTGGCCGAGCGGTTAAGGCGACAGACTTGAAATCTGTTGGGGTCTCCCCGCGCAGGTTCGAATCCTGCCGACTACGAAATGTTTTGTCAGATACTGCACTGTCTTATAGGAATAGATAGATCAACTAGGTATAAATTACAACATACAGTAGTCGTGGCCGAGTGGTTAAGGCGACAGACTTGAAATCTGTTGGGGTCTCCGCGCGCAGGTTCGAATCCTGCCGACTACGAAATGATTTTGTCAAATACTTCACTGTCTTATACGAGTAGATCAAATAGGTTTGAATTGTAAAATACGGCAGTCGTGGCGGAGTGGTTAAGGCGACAGACTTGAAATCTGTTGGGGTCTGCCCGCGCAGGTTCAAATCCTGCCGACTACGAAATGTTTTGTCAGATACTGCACTGTCTTATAGGAATAGATAGATCAACTAGGTATAAATTACAACATACAGTAGTCGTGGCCGAGCGGTTAAGACGACAGACTTGAAATCTGTTGGGGTCTCTCAGCGCAGGTTCGAATCCTGCCGACTACGAAATGTTTTGTCAGATACTGCACTGTCTTAAAGGAATAGATAGATCAACTAGGTATAAATTACAACATACAGTAGTCGTGGCCGAGTGGTTAAGGCGACAGACTTGAAATCTGTTAGGGTCTCCCCGCGCAGGTTCGAATCCTGCCGACTACGAATTTTTTTGTCAGATACTGCACTGTCTTGTAGGAATAGATAGATCAACTAGGTATAAATTACAACATACCGTAGTCGTGGCCGAGTGGTTAAGGCGACAGATTTGAAATATGTTGGGGTCCCCCCGCGCAGGTTCGAATCCTGCCGACTACGAAATGATTTTGTCAAATACTTCACTGTCTTATACGAGTAGATCAAATAGGTTTAAATTGTAAAATACGGCAGTCGTGGCCGAGTGGTTAAGGCGACAGACTTGAAATCTGTTGGGGTCTCCCCGCGCAGGTTCGAATCCTGCCGACTACGAAATGTTTTGTCAGATACTGCACTGTCTTATAAGAATAGATAGATCAACTAGGTATAAATTACAACATACCGTAGTCGTTGCCGAGTGGTTAAGGCGACAGACTTGAAATCTGTTGGGGTCTCCCCGCGCAGGTTCGAATCCTGCCGACTACGAAATGTTTTGTCAGATACTGCACTGTCTTATAGGAATAGATAGATCAACTAGGTATAAATTACAACATACAGTAGTCGTGGCCGAGTGGTTAAGGCGACAGACTTGAAATCTGTTGTGGTCTCCCCGCTAGGATCAAATCCTGACGACTACGAAATGATTTTGTCAAATACTTCACTGTCTTATACGAGTAGATCAAATAGGTTTAAATTGTAAAATACGGCAGTCGTGGCCGAGTGGTTAAGGCGACAGACTTGAAATCTGTTGGGCTCTCCCCGCGTAGGTTCGAATCCTGCCGACTACAAAATGTTTTGTCAGATACTGCACTGTCTTATAGGAATAGATAGATGAACTAGGTATAAATTACAACATACCGTAGTCGTGGCCGAGCGGTTAAGGCGACAGACTTGAAATCTGTTGGGGTCTCCCCGCGCAGGTTCGAATCCTGCCGACTACGAAATGATTTTGTCAAATACTTCACTGTCTTATACGAGTAGATCAAATAGGTTTAAATTGTAAAATACGGCAGTCGTGGCCGAGTGGTTAAGGCGACAGACTTGAAATCTGTTGGGGTCTCCCCGCGCAGGTTCGAATCCTGCCGACTACGAAATGTTTTGTCAGATACTGCACTGTCTTATAGGAATAGATAGATCAACTAGGTATAAATTACAACATACCGTAGTCGTGGCCGAGTGGTTAAGGCGACAGACTTGAAATCTGTTGGGGTCTCCCCGCGCAGGTTCGAATCCTGCCGACTACGAAATGATTTTGTCAAATACTTCACTGTCTTATACGAGTAGATCAAATAGGTTTAAATTGTAAAATACGGCAGTCGTGGCCGAGTGGTTAAGGCAACAGACTTGAAATCTGTTGGGGTCTCCCCGCGCAGGTTCGAATCCTGCCGACTACGACATGTTTTGTCAGATACTGCACTATCTTGTAGGAACAGATAGATCAACTAGGTATAAATTACAACATACGGTAGTCGTGTCCGAGTGGTTAACCATTTCGCGCCGGGCGGAAATACCGAGCGCGTGACACGGAGCCGGGCTAGTTTAGCCTGACCTGCACGCTCCAGTGACTCCATTGAATTGCGCCCGGAAATAAACGGCCCCATTGTTTGGTCTTGCGTAATCCGCTCTTTGTTACCGAGTCTAGACAATCCTCCAGCACTATAAAATTTATATAATTTTCGATGCCCGAAACTGGGCACCCGGCTGCGTGGTATCGGGAAAAATGCCCGATTTCGGGTAGCCCGGCGCCAAGTGGTTAAGGCGACAGACTTGAAATTTGTTGGGGTCTCCCCGCGCAGGTTCGAATCCTGCCGACTACTAAATGATTTTGTCAAATACTTCACTGTCTTATACGAGTAGATCAAATAGGTTTAAATTGTAAAATACGGCAGTCGTGGCCGAGTGGTTAAGGCGACAGACTTGAAATCTGTTGGGGTCTCCCCGCGCAGGTTCGAATCCTGCCGACTACGACATGTTTTGTCAGATACTGCACTATCTTGTAGGAACAGATAGATCAACTAGGTATAAATTACAACATACCGTAGTCGTGTCCGAGTGGTTAAGGCGACAGACTTGAAATCTGTTGGGGTCTCCCCGCGCAGGTTCGAATCCTGCCGACTACTAAATGTTTTGTCAAATACTTCACTGTATTACACGAGTATAGGTCAACTAGGTTTAAGTTGTAAAAATACGGTAGTAGTGGCCGAGCGGTTAAGGGGACAGACTAGAAATCTGTTGGGGTCTCCCCGCGCAGGTTCAAATCCTGCCGACTACGAAATGTTTTGTCAGATACTGCACTGTATTATAGGAGTATATCAACTAGGTATAAATTAAAACATACAGTAGTCGTGGCCGAGTGGTTAAGGCGACAGACTTGAAATCTGTTGGGGTCTCCCCGCGCAGTTTCGAATCCTGCCGACTACGAAATGTTTTGTCAGATACTGCACTGTCTTATAGGAGTAGATATATCAAATACGTATAAATTACAACATACAGTAGTCGTGACCGAGTGGTTAAGGCGACAGACTTGAAATCTGTTGGGGTCTCCCCGCGCAGGTTCGAATCCAGCCGACTACGAAATGTTTTGTAAGATACTGCACTGTATTATAGGAATAGATAGATCAACTAGGTATAAATTACAACATACCGTAGTCGTGGCCGAGTGGTTAAGGCGACAGACTTGAAATCTGTTGGGATCTGCCCCCGCAGGTTCGAATCCTGCCGACTACGACATGTTTTGTCAGATACTGCACTGTCTTATAGGAATAGATCGATCAAATAGGTTTAAATTGTAAAATACGGCAGTCGTGGCCGAGCGGTTAAGGCGACAGACTTGAAATCTGTTGGGGTCTCCCCGCGCAGGTTCGAATCCTGCCGACTACGAAATGTTTTGTCAGATACTGCACTGTCTTATAGGAATAGATAGATCAACTAGGTATAAATTACAACATACAGTAGTCGTGGCCGAGTGGTTAAGGCGACAGACTTGAAATCTGTTGGGGTCTCCGCGCGCAGGTTCGAATCCTGCCGACTACGAAATGATTTTGTCAAATACTTCACTGTCTTATACGAGTAGATCAAATAGGTTTAAATTGTAAAATACTGCAGTCGTGGCCGAGTGGTTAAGGCGACAGACTTGAAATCTGTTGTGGTCTCCCCGCGCAGGTTCGAATCCTGCCGACTACGAAATGTTTTGTCAGATACTGCACTGTCTTATAGGAATAGATAGACCAAATAGGTTTAAATTGTAAAATACGGCAGTCGTGGCCGAGAGGTTAAGGCGACAGACTTGAAATATGTTGGGGTCTCCCCTCGCAGGTTCGAATCCTGCCGACTACGAAATGTTTTGTCAGATACTGCACTGTCTTATAGGAATAGATAGATCAACTAGGTATAAATTACAACATACAGTATTCGTGGCCGAGTGGTTAAGGCGACAGACTTGAAATCTGTTGGGGTCTCCCCGCGCAGGTTCGAATCCTGCCGACTACGACATGTTTTGTCAGATACTTCACTGTCTTATAGGAATAGATCGATCAAATAGGTTTAAATTGTAAAATACGGCAGTCGTGGCCGAGCGGTTATGGCGACAGACTTGAAATCTGTTGGGGTCTCCCCGCGCAGGTTCGAATCCTGCCGACTACGAAATGTTTTGTCAGATACTGCACTGTATTATAGGAATAGATAGATCAACTAGGTATAAATTACAACATACCGTAGACGTGGCCGAGTGGTTAAGGCGACAGACTTGAAATCTGTTGGGGTCTCCCCGCGCGGGTTCGAATCCTGCCAACTTCGAAATGTTTTGTCAGATACTGCACTGTATTATAGGAATAGATAGATCAACTAGGTATAAATTACAACATACCATAGTCGTGGCCGAGTGGTTAAGGCGACAGACTTGAAATCTGTTGGGGTCTCCCCGCGAAGGTTCGAATCATGCCGACTACGAAATGTTTTGTTAGATACTGCACTGTCTTATAGGAATAGATAGATCAACTAGGTATAAATTACAACATACAGTAGTCGTGTCCGAGTGGTTAAGGCGACAGACTTGAAATCTGTTGGGGTCTCCCCGCGCAGGTTCGAATCCTGCCGACTACGAAATGATTTTGTCAAATACTTCACTGTCTTATACGAGTATAGATCAAATAGGTTTAAATTGTAAAATACGGCAGTCGTGGCCGAGTGGTTAAGGCGACAGACTTGAAATCTGTTGGGATCTGCCCCCGCAGGTTCGAATCCTGCCGACTACGACATGTTTTGTCAGATACTGCACTGTCTTATAGGAATAGATCGATCAAATAGGTTTAAATTGTAAAATACGGCAGTCGTGGCCGAGCGGTTAAGGCGACAGACTTGAAATCTGTTGGGGTCTCCCCGCGCAGGTTCGAATCCTGCCGACTACGAAATGTTTTGTCAGATACTGCACTGTCTTATAGGAATAGATAGATCAACTAGGTATAAATTACAACATACAGTAGTCGTGGCCGAGTGGTTAAGGCGACAGACTTGAAATCTGTTGGGGTCTCCGCGCGCAGGTTCGAATCCTGCCGACTACGAAATGATTTTGTCAAATACTTCACTGTCTTATACGAGTAGATCAAATAGGTTTGAATTGTAAAATACGGCAGTCGTGGCGGAGTGGTTAAGGCGACAGACTTGAAATCTGTTGGGGTCTGCCCGCGCAGGTTCAAATCCTGCCGACTACGAAATGTTTTGTCAGATACTGCACTGTCTTATAGGAATAGATAGATCAACTAGGTATAAATTACAACATACAGTAGTCGTGGCCGAGCGGTTAAGACGACAGACTTGAAATCTGTTGGGGTCTCTCAGCGCAGGTTCGAATCCTGCCGACTACGAAATGTTTTGTCAGATACTGCACTGTCTTAAAGGAATAGATAGATCAACTAGGTATAAATTACAACATACAGTAGTCGTGGCCGAGTGGTTAAGGCGACAGACTTGAAATCTGTTAGGGTCTCCCCGCGCAGGTTCGAATCCTGCCGACTACGAATTTTTTTGTCAGATACTGCACTGTCTTGTAGGAATAGATAGATCAACTAGGTATAAATTACAACATACCGTAGTCGTGGCCGAGTGGTTAAGGCGACAGATTTGAAATATGTTGGGGTCTCCCCGCGCAGGTTCGAATCCTGCCGACTACGAAATGATTTTGTCAAATACTTCACTGTCTTATACGAGTAGATCAAATAGGTTTAAATTGTAAAATACGGCAGTCGTGGCCGAGTGGTTAAGGCGACAGACTTGAAATCTGTTGGGGTCTCCCCGCGCAGGTTCGAATCCTGCCGACTACGAAATGTTTTGTCAGATACTGCACTGTCTTATAGGAATAGATAGATCAACTAGGTATAAATTACAACATACCGTAGTCGTGGCCGAGTGGTTAAGGCGACAGACTTGAAATCTGTTGGAGTCTCCCCGCGCAGGTTCGAATCCTGCCGACTACGAAATGTTTTGTCAGATACTGCACTGTCTTATAAGAATAGATAGATCAACTAGGTATAAATTACAACATACCGTAGTCGTTGCCGAGTGGTTAAGGCGACAGACTTGAAATCTGTTGGGGTCTCCCCGCGCAGGTTCGAATCCTGCCGACTACGAAATGTTTTGTCAGATACTGCACTGTCTTATAGGAATAGATAGATCAACTAGGTATAAATTACAACATACAGTAGTCGTGGCCGAGTGGTTAAGGCGACAGACTTGAAATCTGTTGTGGTCTCCCCGCTAGGATCAAATCCTGACGACTACGAAATGATTTTGTCAAATACTTCACTGTCTTATACGAGTAGATCAAATAGGTTTAAATTGTAAAATACGGCAGTCGTGGCCGAGTGGTTAAGGCGACAGACTTGAAATCTGTTGGGCTCTCCCCGCGTAGGTTCGAATCCTGCCGACTACAAAATGTTTTGTCAGATACTGCACTGTCTTATAGGAATAGATAGATGAACTAGGTATAAATTACAACATACCGTAGTCGTGGCCGAGCGGTTAAGGCGACAGACTTGAAATCTGTTGGGGTCTCCCCGCGCAGGTTCGAATCCTGCCGACTACGAAATGATTTTGTCAAATACTTCACTGTCTTATACGAGTAGATCAAATAGGTTTAAATTGTAAAATACGGCAGTCGTGGCCGAGTGGTTAAGGCGACAGACTTGAAATCTGTTGGGGTCTCCCCGCGCAGGTTCGAATCCTGCCGACTACGAAATGTTTTGTCAGATACTGCACTGTCTTATAGGAATAGATAGATCAACTAGGTATAAATTACAACATACCGTAGTCGTGGCCGAGTGGTTAAGGCGACAGACTTGAAATCTGTTGGGGTCTCCCCGCGCAGGTTCGAATCCTGCCGACTACGAAATGATTTTGTCAAATACTTCACTGTCTTATACGAGTAGATCAAATAGGTTTAAATTGTAAAATACGGCAGTCGTGGCCGAGTGGTTAAGGCAACAGACTTGAAATCTGTTGGGGTCTCCCCGCGCAGGTTCGAATCCTGCCGACTACGACATGTTTTGTCAGATACTGCACTATCTTGTAGGAACAGATAGATCAACTAGGTATAAATTACAACATACGGTAGTCGTGTCCGAGTGGTTAAGGCGACAGACTTGAAATTTGTTGGGGTCTCCCCGCGCAGGTTCGAATCCTGCCGACTACTAAATGATTTTGTCAAATACTTCACTGTCTTATACGAGTAGATCAAATAGGTTTAAATTGTAAAATACGGCAGTCGTGGCCGAGTGGTTAAGGCGACAGACTTGAAATCTGTTGGGGTCTCCCCGCGCAGGTTCGAATCCTGCCGACTACGACATGTTTTGTCAGATACTGCACTATCTTGTAGGAACAGATAGATCAACTAGGTATAAATTACAACATACCGTAGTCGTGTCCGAGTGGTTAAGGCGACAGACTTGAAATCTGTTGGGGTCTCCCCGCGCAGGTTCGAATCCTGCCGACTACTAAATGTTTTGTCAAATACTTCACTGTATTACACGAGTATAGGTCAACTAGTTTTAAGTTGTAAAAATACGGTAGTAGTGGCCGAGCGGTTAAGGGGACAGACTAGAAATCTGTTGGGGTCTCCCCGCGCAGGTTCAAATCCTGCCGACTACGAAATGTTTTGTCAGATACTGCACTGTATTATAGGAGTATATCAACTAGGTATAAATTAAAACATACAGTAGTCGTGGCCGAGTGGTTAAGGCGACAGACTTGAAATCTGTTGGGGTCTCCCCGCGCAGTTTCGAATCCTGCCGACTACGAAATGTTTTGTCAGATACTGCACTGTCTTATAGGAGTAGATATATCAAATACGTATAAATTACAACATACAGTAGTCGTGGCCGAGTGGTTAAGGCGACAGACTTGAAATCTGTTCGGGTCTCCCCGCGCAGGTTCGAATCCTGCCGACTACGAAATGTTTTGTCAGATACTGCACTGTCTTATAGGAGTAGATATATCAAATACGTATAAATTACAACATACAGTAGTCGTGGCCGAGTGGTTAAGGCGACAGACTTGAAATCTGTTGGGGTCTCCCCGCGCAGGTTCGAATCCTGCCGACTACGAAATGTTTTGTCAGATACTACACTGTCTTATAGGAATATATAGATCAACTAGGTATAAATTACAACATACAGTAGTCGTGGCCGAGTGGTTAAGGCGACAGACTTGAAATCTGTTGGGGTCTCCCCGCGCAGGTTCGAATCCTGCCGACTACGAAATGTTTTGTCAGATACTACACTGTCTTATAGGAATAGATAGATCAACTAGGTATAAATTACAACATACAGTAGTCGTGGCCGAGTGGTTAAGGCGACAGACTTGAAATCTGTTGGGCTCTCCCCGCGCAGGTTCGAATCCTGCCGACTACGAAATTATTTTGTCAAATACTTCACTGTCTTATATTATACGAGTAGATCAAATAGGTTCAAATTGTAAAATACGGCTGTCGTGGCCGAGCGGTTAAGGCGACAGACTTGAAATCTGTTGGGGTCTCCCCGCGCAGGTTCGAATCCTGCCGACTACGAAATGTTTTGTCAGATACTGCACTGTCTTATAGGAATAGATAGATCAACTAGGTATAAATTACAACATACAGTAGTCGTGGCCGAGTGGTTAAGGCGACAGACTTGAAATCTGTTGTGGTCTCCCCGCTAGGATCAAATCCTGACGACTACGAAATGATTTTGTCAAATACTTCACTGTCTTATACGAGTAGATCAAATAGGTTTAAATTGTAAAATACGGCAGTCGTGGCCGAGTGGTTAAGGCGACAGACTTGAAATCTGTTGGGCTCTCCCCGCGTAGGTTCGAATCCTGCCGACTACAAAATGTTTTGTCAGATACTGCACTGTCTTATAGGAATAGATAGATGAACTAGGTATAAATTACAACATACCGTAGTCGTGGCCGAGCGGTTAAGGCGACAGACTTGAAATCTGTTGGGGTCTCCCCGCGCAGGTTCGAATCCTGCCGACTACGAAATGTTTTGTCAGATACTGCACTGTCTTATAGGAATAGATAGATCAACTAGGTATAAATTACAACATACCGTAGTCGTGGCCGAGTGGTTAAGGCGACAGACTTGAAATCTGTTGGGGTCTCCCCGCGCAGGTTCGAATCCTGCCGACTACGAAATGTTTTGTCAGATACTGCACTGTCTTATAGGAATAGATATATCAACTAGGTATAAATTACAACATACAGTAGTCGTGGCCGAGTGGTTAAGGCGACAGACTTGAAATCTGTTGGGGTCTCCCCGCGCAGTTTCGAATCCTGCCGACTACGAAATGATTTTGTCAAATACTTCACTGTCTTATACGAGTAGATCAAATAGGTTTAAATTATAAAATACGGCAGTCGTGGCCGAGTGGTTAAGGCGACAGACTTGAAATCTGTTGGGGTCTCCCCGCGCAGGTTCGAATCCTGCCGACTACGAAATGTTTTGCCAGATACTGCACTGTCTTATAGGAATAGATAGATCAACTAGGTATAAATTACAACATACCGTAGTCGTGGCAGAGTGGTTAAGGCGACAGACTTGAAATCTGTTGGGGTCTCCCCGCGCAGGTTCGAATCCTGCCGACTACTAAATGATTTTGTCAAATACTTCACTGTCTTATACGAGTAGATCAAATAGGTTTAAATTGTAAAATACGGCAGTCGTGGCCGAGTGGTTAAGGCGACAGACTTGAAATCTGTTGGGGTCTCCCCGCGCAGGTTCGAATCCTGCCGACTACTAAATGTTTTGTCAAATACTTCACTGTATTACACGAGTATAGGTCAACTAGGTTTAAGTTGTAAAAATACGGTAGTAGTGGCCGAGCGGTTAAGGGGACAGACTAGAAATCTGTTGGGGTCTCCCCGCGCAGGTTCAAATCCTGCCGACTACGAAATGTTTTGTCAGATACTGCACTGTATTATAGGAGTATATCAACTAGGTATAAATTAAAACATACAGTAGTCGTGGCCGAGTGGTTAAGGCGACAGACTTGAAATCTGTTGGGGTCTCCCCGCGCAGTTTCGAATCCTGCCGACTACGAAATGTTTTGTCAGATACTGCACTGTCTTATAGGAGTAGATATATCAAATACGTATAAATTACAACATACAGTAGTCGTGGCCGAGTGGTTAAGGCGACAGACTTGAAATCTGTTGGGGTCTCCCCGCGCAGGTTCGAATCCTGCCGACTACGAAATGTTTTGTCAGATACTGCACTGTCTTATAGGAGTAGATATATCAAATACGTATAAATTACAACATACAGTAGTCGTGGCCGAGTGGTTAAGGCGACAGACTTGAAATCTGTTGGGGTCTCCCCGCGCAGGTTCGAATCCTGCCGACTACGAAATGTTTTGTCAGATACTACACTGTCTTATAGGAATAGATAGATCAACTAGGTATAAATTACAACATACAGTAGTCGTGGCCGAGTGGTTAAGGCGACAGACTTGAAATCTGTTGGGGTCTCCGCGCAGGTTCGAATCCTGCCGACTACGAAATGTTTTGTCAGATACTGCACTGTCTTATAGGAATAGATAGATCAACTAGGTATAAATTACAACATACAGTAGTCGTGGCCGAGTGGTTAAGGCGACAGACTTGAAATCTGTTGGGCTCTCCCCGCGCAGGTTCGAATCCTGCCGACTACGAAATTATTTTGTCAAATACTTCACTGTCTTATATTATACGAGTAGATCAAATAGGTTCAAATTGTAAAATACGGCTGTCGTGGCCGAGCGGTTAAGGCGACAGACTAGAAATCTGTTGGGGTCTTTCCGCGCAGGTTCGAATCCTGCCGACTACGAAATGTTGTGTCAGATACTGCACTGTCTTATAGGAATAGATAGATCAACTACGTATAAATTACAACATACAGTAGTCGTGGCCGAGTGGTTAGGGCGACAGACTTGAAATCTGTTGGGGTCTCCCCGCGCAGGTTCGAATCCTGCCGACTACGAAATGATTTTGTCAAATACTTCACTGTCTTATACGAGTAGATCAAATAGGTTTAAATTGTAAAATACGGCAGTCGTGGCCAAGTGGCCGAGTGGTTAAGGCGACAGACTTGAAATCTGTTGGGGTCTCCCCGCGCAGTTTCGAATCCTGCCGACTACGAAATGATTTTGTCAAATACTTCACTGTCTTATACGAGTAGATCAAATAGGTTTAAATTATAAAATACGGCAGTCGTGGCCGAGTGGTTAAGGCGACAGACTTGAAATCTGTTGGGGTCTCCCCGCGCAGGTTCGAATCCTGCCGACTACAAAATGTTTTGCCAGATACTGCACTGTCTTATAGGAATAGATAGATCAACTAGGTTTAAATTACAACATACCGTAGTCGTGGCAGAGTGGTTAAGGCGACAGACTTGAAATCTGTTGGGGTCTCCCCGCGCAGGTTCGAATCCTGCCGACTACTAAATGATTTTGTCAAATACTTCACTGTCTTATACGAGTAGATCAAATAGGTTTAAATTGTAAAATACGGCAGTCGTGGCCGAGTGGTTAAGGCGACGGACTTGAAATCTGTTGGGGTCTCCCCGCGCAGGTTCGAATCCTGCCGACTACGACATGTTTTGTCAGATACTGCACTATCTTGTAGGAACAGATAGATCAACTAGGTATAAATTACAACATACCGTAGTCGTGTCCGAGTGGTTAAGGCGACAGACTTGAAATCTGTTGGGGTCTCCCCGCGCAGGTTCGAATCCTGCCGACTACTAAATGTTTTGTCAAATACTTCACTGTATTACACGAGTATAGGTCAACTAGGTTTAAGTTGTAAAAATACGGTAGTAGTGGCCGAGCGGTTAAGGGGACAGACTAGAAATCTGTTGGGGTCTCCCCGCGCAGGTTCAAATCCTGCCGACTACGAAATGTTTTGTCAGATACTGCACTATCTTATAGGAGTAGATATATCGAATACGTATAAATTACAACATACAGTAGTCGTGGCCGAGTGGTTAAGGCGACAGACTAGAAATCTGTTGGGGTCTCCGCGCAGGTTCGAATCCTGCCGACTACGAAATGTTTTGTCAGATACTGCACTGTCTTATAGGAGTAGATATATCAAATACGTATAAATTACAACATACAGTAGTCGTGGCCGAGTGGTTAAGGCGACAGACTTGAAATCTGTTGGGGTCTCCGCGCAGGTTCGAATCCTGCCGACTACGAAATGTTTTGTCAGATACTGCACTGTCTTATAGGAATAGATAGATCAACTACGTATAAATTACAACATACAGTAGTCGTGGCCGAGTGGTTAAGGCGACAGACTTGAAATCTGTTGGGGTCTCCCCGCGCAGGTTCGAATCCTGCGGACTACGAAATGTTTTGTCAGATACTGCACTGTCTTATAGGAATAGATAGATCAAATAGGTTTAAATTACAACATACAGTAGTCGTGGCCGAGTGGTTAAGGCGACAGACTTGAAATCTGTTGGGGTCTCCCCGCGCAGGTTCGAATCCTGCCGACTACGAAATGTTTTGTCAGATACTGCACTGTCTTATAGGAATAGATAGATCAACTACGTATAAATTACAACATACAGTAGTCGTGGCCGAGTGGTTAAGGCGACAGACTTGAAATCTGTTGGGGTCTCCCCGCGCAGGTTCGAATCCTGCGGACTACGAAATGTTTTGTCAGATACTGCACTGTCTTATAGGAATAGATAGATCAAATAGGTTTAAATTGTAAAATACGGCAGTCGTGGCCGAGAGGTTAAGGCGACAGACTTGAAATATGTTGGGGTCTCCCCGCGCAGGTTCGAATCCTGCCGACTACGAAATGTTTTGTCAGATACTGCACTGTCTTATAGGAATAGATAGATCAACTAGGTATAAATTACAACATACCGTAGTCGTGGCCGAGTGGTTAAGGCGACAGACTTGAAATCTGTTGGGGTCTCCCCGCGCAGGTTCGAATCCTGCCGACTACGAAATAATTTTGTCAAATACTTCACTGTCTTATACGAGTAGATCAAATAGGTTTAAATTGTAAAATACGGCAGTCGTGGCCGAGTGGTTAAGGCGACAGACTTGAATTATGTTGGGGTCCTCCCGCCCAGGTTCGAATCCTGACGACTACGAAATGATTTTGTTAAATACTTCACTGTCTTATACGAGTAGATCAAATAGGTTTAAATTGTAAAATGCGGCAGTCGTGGCCGAGTGGTTAAGGCGACAGACTTGAATTATGTTGGGGTCCTCCCGCCCAGGTTCGAATCCTGACGACTACGAAATGATTTTGTCAAATACTTCACTGTCTTATACGAGTAGATCAAATAGGTTTAAATTGTAAAATACGGCAGTCGTGGCCAAGTGGCCAAGTGGTTAAGGCGACAGACTTGAATTATGTTGGGGTCCTCCCGCCCAGGTTCGAATCCTGACGACTACGAAATGATTTTGTCAAATACTTCACTGTCTTATACGAGTAGATCAAATAGGTTTAAATTGTAAAATGCGGCAGTCGTGGCCGAGTGGTTAAGACGACAGACTTGAAATCTGTTGGGGTCTTCCCGGGCAGGTTCGAATCCTGCCGACTACGAAATGTTTTGTCAGATACTGCACTGTCTTATAGGAGTAGATATATAAACTAGGTATAAATTACAACATACAGTAGTCGTGGCCGAGTGGTTAAGGCGACAGACTTGAAATATGTTGGGGTCTCCCCGCGCAGGTTCGAATCCTGCCGACTACGAAATGATTTTGTCAAATACTTCACTGTCTTATACGAGTAGATCAAATAGGTTTAAATTGTAAAATACGGCAGTCGTGGCCGAGTGGTTAAGGCGACAGACTTGAATTATGTTGGTGTCCTCCCGCCCAGGTTCGAATCCTGACGACTACAAAATGATTTTGTCAAATACTTCACTGTCTTATACGAGTATAGGTCAACTAGGTTTAAATTGTAAAAATAAGGCAGTCGTGTCCGAGTGGTTAAGGCGACAGACTTGAATTATGTTGGTGTCCTCCCGCCCAGGTTCGAATCCTGACGACTACAAAATGATTTTGTCAAATACTTCACTGTCTTATACGAGTATAGGTCAACTAGGTTTAACTTGTAAAATACGGCAGTCGTGGCCAAGTGGCCAAGTGGTTAAGGCGACAGACTTGAATTATGTTGGGGTCCTCCCGCCCAGGTTCGAATCCTGACGACTACGAAATGATTTTGTCAAATACTTCACTGTCTTATACGAGTAGATCAAATAGGTTTAAATTGTAAAATACGGCAGTCGTGGCCGAGTGGTTAAGGCGACAGACTTGAATTATGTTGGTGTCCTCCCGCCCAGGTTCGAATCCTGACGACTACAAAATGATTTTGTCAAATACTTCACTGTCTTATACGAGTATAGGTCAACTAGGTTTAAATTGTAAAATACGGCAGTCGTGGCCAAGTGGCCAAGTGGTTAAGGCGACAGACCTGAATTATGTTGGGGTCCTCCCGCCCAGGTTCGAATCCTGACGACTACGAAATGATTTTGTCAAATACTTCACTGTCTTATACGAGTAGATCAAATAGGTTTCAATTGTAAAATGCGGCAGTCGTGGCCGAGTGGTTAAGGCGACAGACTTGAAATCTGTTGGGGTCTTCCCGGGCAGGTTCGAATCTTGCCGACTACGAAATGTTTTGTCAGATACTGCACTGTCTTATAGGAGTAGATATATAAACTAGGTATAAATTACAACATACAGTAGTCGTGGCCGAGTGGTTAAGGCGACAGACTTGAAATCTATTTGGGTCTTCCCGCGCAGGTTCGAATCCTGCCGACTACGAAATGATTTTGTCAAATACTTCACTGTCTTATACGAGTAGATCAAATAGGTTTAAATTGTAAAATGCGGCAGTCGTGGCCGAGTGGTTAAGGCGACAGACTTGAAATCTGTTGGGGTCTCCCCGCGCAGGTTCGAATCCTGCCGACTACGAAATGTTTTGTCAGATACTGCACTGTCTTATAGGAGTAGATATATAAACTAGGTATAAATTACAACATACAGTAGTCGTGACCGAGTGGTTAAGGCGACAGACTTGAAATCTGTTGGGGTCTCCCCGCGCAGGTTCGAATCCAGCCGACTACGAAATGTTTTGTCAGATACTGCACTGTATTATAGGAATAGATAGATCAACTAGGTATAAATTACAACATACAGTAGTCGTGTCCGAGTGGTTAAGGCGACATACTTGAAATATGTTGTGGTCTCCCCGCGCAGGTTCGAATCCTGCCGACTACGAAATGATTTTGTCAAATACTTCACTGTCTTATACGAGTAGATCAAATAGGTTTAAATTGTAAAATACGGCAGTCGTGGCCGAGTGGTTAAGGCGACAGACTTGAAATCTGTTGTGGTCTCCCCGCGCAGGTTCGAATCCTGCCGACTACGAAATGTTTTGTCAGATACTGCACTGTCTTATAGGAATAGATAGACCAAATAGGTTTAAATTGTAAAATACGGCAGTCGTGGCCGAGAGGTTAAGGCGACAGACTTGGAATATGTTGGGGTCTCCCCTCGCAGGTTCGAATCCTGCCGACTACGAAATGTTTTGTCAGATACTGCACTGTCTTATAGGAATAGATAGATCAACTAGGTATAAATTACAACATACAGTATTCGTGGCCGAGTGGTTAAGGCGACAGACTTGAAATCTGTTGGGGTCTCCCCGCGCAGGTTCGAATCCTGCCGACTACGAAATGTTTTGTCAGATACTGCACTGTCGTATAGGAATAGATAGATCAACTAGGTATAAATTACAACATACAGTAGTCGTGGCCGAGTGGTTAAGGCGACAGACTTGAAATATGTTGTGGTCTCCCCGCGCAGGTTCGAATCCTGCCGACTACGAAATGATTTTGTCAAATACTGCACTGTCTTATAGGAATAGATAGATCAACTAGGTATAAATTACAACATACCGTAGTCGTGGCCGAGTGGTTAAGGCGACAGACTTGAAATCTGTTGGGGTCTCCCCGCGCAGGTTCGAATCCTGCCGACTACGAAATGTTTTGTCAGATACTGCACTGTCTTATAGGAATAGATATATAAACTAGGTATAAATTACAACATACAGTAGTCGTGGCCGAGTGGTTAAGGCGACACACTTGAAATCTGTTGGGGTCTCCCCGCGCAGGTTCGAATCCTGCCGACTACGAAATGATGTTGTCTGATGATACGAGAAGATCAAATAGGTTTAAATTACAACATACAGTAGTCGTGGCCGAGTGGTTAAGGCGACAGACTTGAAATATGTTGGGGTCTCCCCGCGCAGGTTCGAATCCTGCCGACTACGAAATGTTTTGTCAGATACTGCACTGTCTTATAGGAATAGATAGATCAACTAGGTATAAATTACAACATACAGTAGTCGTGGCCGAGTGGTTAAGGCGACAGACTTGAAATCTGTTGGGGTCTCCCCGCGCAGGTTCGAATCCTGCCGACTACGAAATGATGTTGTCAAATACTTCACTGTCTGATACGAGTAGATCAAATAGGTTTAAATTACAACATACAGTAGTCGTGGCCGAGTGGTTAAGGCGACAGACTTGAAATCTGTTGGGGTCTCCCCGCGCAGGTTCGAATCCTGCCGACTACGAAATGATTTTGTCAAATACTTCACTGTCTTATACGAGTAGATCAAAAAGGTTTAAATTGTAAAATACGGCAGTCGTGGCCGAGTGGTTAAGGCGATAGACTTGAAATCTGTTGGGGTCTCCCCGCGCAGGTTCGAATCCTGCCGACTACGACATGTTTTGTCAGATACTTCACTGTCTTATAGGAATAGATCGATCAAATAGGTTTAAATTGTAAAATACGGCAGTCGTGGCAGAGCGGTTATGGCGACAGACTTGAAATCTGTTGGGGTCTCCCCGCGCAGGTTCGAATCCTGCCGACTACGAAATGTTTTGTCAGATACTGCACTGTATTATAGGAATAGATAGATCAACTAGGTATAAATTACAACATACCGTAGTCGTGGCCGAGTGGTTAAGGCGACAGACTTGAAATCTGTTGGGGTCTCCCCGCGCGGGTTCGAATCCTGCCAACTACGAAATGTTTTGTCAGATACTGCACTGTATTATAGGAATAGATAGATCAACTAGGTATAAATTACAACATACCATAGTCGTGGCCGAGTGGTTAAGGCGACAGACTTGAAATCTGTTGGGGTCTCCCCGCGAAGGTTCGAATCATGCCGACTACGAAATGTTTTGTTAGATACTGCACTGTCTTATAGGAATAGATAGATCAACTAGGTATAAATTACAACATACAGTAGTCGTGTCCGAGTGGTTAAGGCGACAGACTTGAAATCTGTTGGGGTCTCCCCGCGCAGGTTCGAATCCTGCCGACTACGAAATGATTTTGTCAAATACTTCACTGTCTTATACGAGTATAGATCAAATAGGTTTAAATTGTAAAATACGGCAGTCGTGGCCGAGTGGTTAAGGCGACAGACTTGAAATCTGTTGGGATCTGCCCCCGCAGGTTCGAATCCTGCCGACTACGACATGTTTTGTCAGATACTGCACTGTCTTATAGGAATAGATCGATCAAATAGGTTTAAATTGTAAAATACGGCAGTCGTGGCCGAGCGGTTAAGGCGACAGACTTGAAATCTGTTGGGGTCTGCCCGCGCAGGTTCAAATCCTGCCGACTACGAAATGTTTTGTCAGATACTGCACTGTCTTATAGGAATAGATAGATCAACTAGGTATAAATTACAACATACAGTAGTCGTGGCCGAGCGGTTAAGACGACAGACTTGAAATCTGTTGGGGTCTCTCAGCGCAGGTTCGAATCCTGCCGACTACGAAATGTTTTGTCAGATACTGCACTGTCTTAAAGGAATAGATAGATCAACTAGGTATAAATTACAACATACAGTAGTCGTGGCCGAGTGGTTAAGGCGACAGACTTGAAATCTGTTAGGGTCTCCCCGCGCAGGTTCGAATCCTGCCGACTACGAATTTTTTTGTCAGATACTGCACTGTCTTGTAGGAATAGATAGATCAACTAGGTATAAATTACAACATACCGTAGTCGTGGCCGAGTGGTTAAGGCGACAGATTTGAAATATGTTGGGGTCTCCCCGCGCAGGTTCGAATCCTGCCGACTACGAAATGATTTTGTCAAATACTTCACTGTCTTATACGAGTAGATCAAATAGGTTTAAATTGTAAAATACGGCAGTCGTGGCCGAGTGGTTAAGGCGACAGACTTGAAATCTGTTGGGGTCTCCCCGCGCAGGTTCGAATCCTGCCGACTACGAAATGTTTTGTCAGATACTGCACTGTCTTATAGGAATAGATAGATCAACTAGGTATAAATTACAACATACCGTAGTCGTGGCCGAG